>OZ025243.1:6171364-6483864 GCA_964019155.1 Osedax fenrisi
TACTAATAAGAGCTATAAAATCTCTTCACAGTAACTCAAAAGCGCAAGTAATAACGCCTGATGGAATCACTGAAACTTTCCTTATTCAAAACGGAGTACTGCAAGGAGACACTCTAGCTCCATTCCTATTCATTATAGCTTTAGACTATGCTATGCGACTAGCAATAGATGGACGAGAGAGCGAAATAGGTTTTGAAATAGCAAGAAAGAAAAGTAGGAGACATCCAGCAGTAAATGTTACAGATTTCAGCTATGCAGACGACGTAGCTCTTATTAGTAAAAATATTGAAGAAGCACAAATATTGCTTCAGAGAGTAGAAGAAGAATGTGGAAATATAGGTCTAAAGATAAACTGTAAAAAGACAGAAGCCATGTATTTCGGTATAGACAATAACCAACATATACACACCATACTCAATAATGAAATCAAAATAGTAGATAACTTTAAATATCTAGGGTCATGGATGCAAAGCTCAGAAAAAGACTTCAATATTCGTAAAGCACTAGCCTGGTCAGCCGCTAATAAGATGAAGAAATTATGGAAATCAAGCATAAGAGACTCACTTAAAGTTAGAATATTCAGGGCTACGATTGAAACAATATACACATATGGTGCTGAAACATGGACAACTACAAAAACTATGAATAAACGAATAGATGGATGTTACACCAGACTTCTCCGAATGGCTTTAAACATATCCTGGAAAGATAAAATCAATAACATAACGCTATATAATGGACTCTCAAGAATATCTGAAGTAATAAAAGAAAGAAGACTAAAACTTGCAGGTCATTTGATGAGACACGACAACGAAATGGCTCATAAACTTGTCCTATGGGAACCGACAAATGGTAGTGCAAGAAGAGGTCGCAAAACCATCACTTTTGTAGATAATCTAAGAGAAGACATAGGACTAGACGATATAAATGAGATAAAGACGATGATGTTGGACAGAGATGTTTGGAGAGATAATGCAAAGAAGAGTCGAGCGAGAGCTCGACATAAGTAAGTAGTAAGTACTACGCACTGATACACATATAGGTGTGATCTATAGACTATACTAATGATGAGAGTTAACAACGGTTAACTAGTTAACAACTTTATATACGAAATCTACAGACTTATTTTTAATCTTCCAAAACGAACACATGTGTATGCATACTACCGAATAAAAACTAAACTGGATTATATTTTAATTCATTTTACAAACTCTAATTATTAAATATACTGCAATACATACTACACTTACTATATAAATGAAAAAATCATTTGAATTAGAAGATAACAATAATTTGAGGTAATCACATAATATAGACATGTGTTAGGATTGCGCACAGTCAATCAATTAACTAAGCATCTCACTGCAATAAATACTCAGGGAATATAATTAAAGAAGAAACTCAAACACATTTACGATCAAACTACATAGATAATTATGTTAACATTACTAACTTACATTATGATCTACATAGATCATTATGTTAACAATACTAACTTACATTATGAACTGCATTTAATTTGAATACACTTAAATACATTTGAATACATTTGAATACATTTGAATACATTTGAATACCCTTGAATACATTTCCGAACTATTTATTTGTATAATTATTATTGTTATTTTTTTATAATGGATGTCCTCATAACTTTATTATCATTATTATATCTAACTTCCGTACTAATTTATTATATATATATACACTTGCACATTCACACTGTGAATTTATTTCAAACTCACACATATATGTATACTAACACTAATATATATATATATATATATATATATATATATTGTTATTGTTATTGTTATTTTTATTTGGTAGAGTCCTTTCACCCCATCTAGGAACTTAGATGAAGTTTTCACTTATAACCATATGTGGCTCTAATATCCCTTCGAAGCCGCTTTCATGTTAAAGCATCCATGGTTTTAACGAGAGCCGATCATTTATGTATACACAATTATATAAGATCACTTCTAAATAATATTTTAAGACCCATTTTATAAATTAATTAATGGTCCGGACGAGGATCGAACCCGTGTCCTACTGCTTGTGTGTCTGACACATTAGCCACTGAGCCACACAGGCAGTCAGTAATATATATATATATATATATATATATATATATATATATTATGACACATGTATCTAAGCGGGTGCCAATTAGAGGCGGCCATTATCGAGGTGATTACCACGTGATGACGTTGATAACTGAGCCGTGATCACGTGACTCGGCTATAGTTGAATCACGTGACGTACGCATCGCATCACGTGTGCCGTACGCTTATTGCATTATCGGAACGCAGTGAAGGCTATAGTCATTGTGTTTACGCAATACGTACACTGAAAAGTGTACAATGTATAGTGTACAATGTACACATTATTTACACCGTAGATATATGTACATTGTACAGATAGATTCAGTGTATATATGTATGTATTATATCGTCGTGAATATAGTCATGCTATATATATATATATATATATATATATATATATATATGTATTTGTTATATCGTAAGTACTGTATTACATAATACTTGTATTCTCTCTTACGTAATTAGATATGCAGCCTCTCCTCCTCTTCGCATATCATCTCTTCCTATAGCTATATATAGATTGCTACAGCGGTTAAAAATAGCTCCTTTCCATCCGATACGCGATGGACCTATCGTGACCGCGTTCGGCTTGGGTTTCTTTACAGATGTTTCCGGGTACACTCTCCATTACCGCAGGGTGACTGGCCTCCCCCTCCCCTCCCACCGAATCCTTATACATCCGGTAGTAACTAGTGATGTAAATGATTCCGAGCGTTTTAATGCTGAGCCGAGACTTTAATTTTCGGGGAAAAAACGAGCCTGATCCGAGCCGAGACTTTAGCCAAACGAGCCCGAGCCGAGTTGAGACTTTAGGTAACTGATACTGAGACTACATCGATGCTTTAGATTTGACTGGCATCATTACAGCATCATTACAGCATCACTAGTATTAACTATACACCTATAGTGCTAAAACATATAGGCACACTTACGTATGGTTATCCACTGCGATCACATGGTGTGAGCACGTGGTGTGATGACGTCATCCTAGTGACACAATAAGCTGATAGATATTACGCGGACCATGTTGATGTGTTACCTGTCCGTATTCATATGTGAAACATCCCGCGCATGCGTAACTGACTATATAGCTGAAGTCGTACAAAGATTTTATGAAGGAAAATCTTGCTTCGGAATATTTTAAAATGCTTCGCAGAATCTTTGTGTCGTAGTTATAGACAATATATTGTAAAAGATATACCATTAAAGATACATCACTCCATATATGGGTATATATCCTACCACCAGTAATTAGCAGTTAATCACTCCGCCCCTTCTAACAGTTATATCGTCACTTAACTATATTTAGGTTCGACGGGGTTCGTATGAAATATTGTTTTCTATGTTCTATACGTGTTCTTAAATTACATGACATATTACTTAGCTTCTATTCATATCATATATATATTTATAATTTAAAAAATAAGTAACATATTATTTTGTTATATAGTAGAAAGTAACACTTGTTTTCTTACTTATATAATTAATTATTAAAAACCCGTTTTTTACATTTTAAAGTATAGATTGATATAAATGTACATTATAAACAACACATTTATCCGAAATAGTAACCTATCTAGGATCTACATTGGCGGTGGCGTTGTTCGTGCTATGTTTACTAAATCTAGTTACATGATTTCGTGTAATTTTTACATATCTTTCCTTAGAAATATAAGTTGCGATATAACTAAGTATACTTGCTAGCGATGTAATTGGAGTAAAGATATACGTAGTATGTGTATACATATGTTTATATATATATATATATATATATATATATATATACAATTTATACATAAATACATAATTATTTTCGAGATTAAATATTTCTATTGTTGTGTCTTTGGTAATATTTATTATTATAGTATATGTTTCAATATAATATATTATATTATTATTATGTATTATAATTATAGCATATATAATAACGGGTTCGAAGATACACGAGATCTATTTGGTTATAAGTAAAAACTTCATCTAATTATTGGATATGATGATAGAATAACAGTTATAATAAATAGTAGAATCAATAA
Organism: Osedax fenrisi; assembly: GCA_964019155.1. NCBI lineage: Eukaryota > Metazoa > Annelida > Polychaeta > Sabellida > Siboglinidae > Osedax > Osedax fenrisi. Next base: position 6,175,500 of record OZ025243.1, read on the forward strand.
TAAATAAAATTTTCAAAAGAGTGTTTCATTTCTCTGAGCATATTTATAAAACTATCATTCTCCGTGTATCGTGAAAGTAGTTATCCGAGTAGCTGTGAAAGTAAATGAGTTTGTGTTGTAAGTGTAATTCATTATGATTAACTTACGGTGTTGTATGCGGTATACCTATATAACCATAGTTATAGCAGTATAGTCATGGCTATAGATATAGGTGTTAATATTACTATCATTCGCTATTACCATTACCGTGTTATGGCAGTGTTCGAAGTATCGAGGTTTCGTTATATAAACATGTCGTTGTGATAAGGTTCAGGTGTTGATGTTTACCTGGTAATGTGGCCAGAATTATTCTGATAAATGCATATTGTACTTTATGAAATATTAATCATATATATATATATGTATTTATTTATGTATATATATATGTTTTTATATATATATATATATATATATATATATATATATATATAAATATATAAAATGTATATACATGTATAAACTAATATATGGATTATCTAACCTGCTAATAGGGTAAGCACTATCACCTATAGGTAGGTATGCATGTTTAGCGCCACCTCAGTAAATAGACGTATGTATTATTAACAAGATTCAAGTGGCGCGCCCGTACGTATATTAAGTGTATCGATTGTTTGCGTGGGCACCTTTACGAGTGCGTGTGTGCGTGTGCGTGTGCGTGTGTGCGTGTGTGCGCGTGTGTGTGCGTGTAGGCGTATGTGTGTGCGTGTGTGCGTGTGTGCGTGTGTGTGCGTGTGTGTGCGTATAGGCGTATAGGTATGTTGTTTACTAACTGTTGTTTCGCACGGCTTCATATGCTTCTTATTCTGTAGATTTACCGTTAATTAGACGACGATGTAAGTCTTCTTGTAGTTATGTTGCTCAGTCGTTGTTTTAGTTATTATATTTTATAACTGTAGTTATATTTTAGTTGTATATTAGTTATTATATTTTTGTAGTGAGTAAAAAGGGTGTCAAGAATGTTTGTTCAATAACAATTCATCCTAAATATAATTACTAACTTTTAAAATATGATACATATATGCATGACTATATATATATATATATATATATATATAAATGATATACGCAGACACAATTTAATATAAATATAGCCTACTTGCTTTACGGTAAACTTCTCGATAATTAAATAAGCATATGTCAATATGTCGATATGTCCACAATCTATCTGACAGTAACAATTCATATACCGATTCGAATTTCTAGTGGATACTTTCTTTGGGCTGTTATGTCATCATTTAATACGATTTATGCATATCATTACTAATGAGTCATTACTATTACTATTATAATTAATATACACTACCTTTTGATACGCGGCTTTCTGTTGAACTTATACTATGAAGGTACTCTTATATTTAAGACACATTTGATTTCTTAATTTTATTCTTAATACTAGAGTCATCACGACTACCTATGTAGAATGTTGATATCTTAGTTACTTACTTACAATATATATATATATATATAGTTTTATTGTTATTTTTATTTTTATTTGGTGGAGTCCATTTATCCCATCCAGGAATTTAGATGAAGTTTTCACTTATAACCATATACGGCTCTAATTTCATTCGAAGCCGCTCATGTTAAGGCATCCATGGTTATAACGAGAGCCGTTCATTTATTTACACAATTATATAAGATCACTTATAAATATTATTTTAAGACCCATTTTATAAAATTAATTAATGTCGAACCCGTATTCTACTTCTTGTGTGTCTCACTATATATATACATTAAGTTAATAACGATATATAATGAAAATATATACACATTATATTATTCTTTAGCATTGTTGTAATACCATATTGTAATATTTACATAATGCATGTACCACGTGACGGGATCACGGGTTATTGCATAACGATAACAATTCATATGACGTAACAATATACTCTCCGCCGCTGCTGCCGCCGCTGCTGCCGCTGCGATAACCGTGTAATAGATATGATTAAATACACGGCGAGACCACGTGACTGGTATTCCGATACGCATGCGCAATACCGTCCGATATGTCACGTGCACAAACCCTGACGTATAATCATGTGTAGTCACGTGTCACATCTAGTCACGTGTCATGTATATTCGCGTTCCATCTAGTCACGTGTCATGTGTATTCACGTGAAATCTAGTCACATGTCATGTGTAGTCGAGTGTCACATCTAGTCACGTGTCACGTATATCCACGTGCCATCTAGTCACGTGTAGTCAAGTGTCACATCTAGTCACGTGTTGTCATGTGTCACATCTAGTTACATGTCGGTTGAATATTATCGCTAGAGAAATCATAATGTCATATTAAAAAGCAATACGAGTTACACCTCCACCGTATAACTACGGTGAACAGTACATACATCGTAGTTCGTTGTTAGCGACATCTCTCGGGAACAATTGCGTAATCACTTTGACCCGGACCGCGTAATATTCCTACGCGACCCTAATTATATTATTACATCACGTGACATAATTGTTATGTAAACACCAGCCACGCGTACATCAAGGTCACACGATACTTCAAGGTCACACGATACATCTTCAGCGCGGTCAACACAATTAATTCGCTTAGTTTCTACAACTATATAGATATATGTATACATACGTATATATATATACGTATATATACGTATACAAGTTTATATATACGGGTACTATTTATATTATAGTAGGTTCATTTTAATATATTTATTTATTATTTGAAATGTATATAGTATTAATAAAAATGTAGATTTTTTCATATAATAATAGTACTATTCCATTTATCGGCAAAATAAGTATATCACAATTATCAATATCAATAATAACATATACATTTGAATTTTATATTATTATTTAATAGCGGATAATTGTGTATATAGAATTTTAATATTAATAACATATACTTTATATATTATAGCCTATCTTTATCTAACGACTTAGGAAACAATTCAATATTCACCGATTTGCATTAGGTATTAACTGTTTACATTAGGTTTTACATCATATTGTTATGTAATAACTTATTTAATATTATAATTAAATAAAATCCTTCAAAGTGATTTTTATTATGTTATGATTTATCGGAAATACTTCAAATTACGTCATTTGAAATCTCCTCACTGCAGTGCCTATAGTTTATATGGATATGTATAGCTATATACATAGCTAAAACTATATATATATATATATATATATATATATATATAGTCATGACTAAAGCTATATAAACTAGTATAAACTAGCTTATAAGGATTGTGTCAGATATCATATCAAATAGTACTCATATTTTACGTGGACTATAGTCCAACATATATGTTATACTATATATAGGTGTGTGTGAGAGTATGTATGTGATAGTGTGGATATGTGTGCGTTTGTGTGAATGTGTGTGTGTGTGATACATTCTAGATACCTACACATTTCCCTCTACACAAGAACCCTCTAACATAACCACAATACATCACGTGTCCTAATCCTATTTCAATAACAATAGCCGTAATATCATCCGCTCTATATCTTCCCCACATGATTAAAACCATCAATCTCCGATATCTAGGTTCAATAAGAAACTGTTTTATTTTCACTGATGATATTCTGAGTAACCTCAATAATATCCTATCCTATAGGCTCAGATATCTCTATACATTAGGCCTCACTTCTACTAATTCACCTTCCTACCGCTTTATCTTCTCGACCATCGCTACCATACATATCCTCCATATCTTATACAATTCCATCGCAAGTTAATTATTCTCTTTCCGTAGATGCTATTATCCTTATGTAACATCCATCCTCATTAAACGGCACTAACTCCCCACCAATAAAATCTAATGTATAAAATATTCCTGCTAGTTCAAAACTACTACCAGCACAAACACCTAGACTATCTCGCTGAACTCATCTATCTATATTCCGCCACTATCTCTATATTCCGCCACTATCTCTATATTCCGCCACTATCTCAATATTCTGCCACTATCTCTATATTCCGCTACTATCTCTATATTCCGCCACTCTCACCTAACTCGATCATCTTCAATATTACATGAATGGTATTTGCACTCCCACGATACCGTGCTTGGTCCATACTAGTGATGCCTAGCTTTTGATGCTGAGCCTAATCTTTTAGTTTTTGATGCAGATCCGAGACTTTCATTTTCGGAAAAAAAAACGAGCCCGAGCCGAGTTGAGACTTTAGGTAACTGAGACTGAGACTACATCATTCTTTAGATTTGAGCATCATTTACATCACTAATCCATACCTATAGGTATACCCCATAGCTACTAAACTTTCTATCTTGTCCACTCCATTCATTGTACACTTTACAATGTACAGTCTGTACATGACACATAGTTAGGCTATAGCCTATATATAGCCTATAGGCTATTGTATACAACTCACGAATATTCTATGAACTCATCCCTTAACCACCTAGCACTATAACATCGAGCGCTTGCGTCACTTACGAATACAATAATCATTCTCCCGCTATATGACGCTACCCGTAATGCACAATAAGCGTGGTTGCTAAGCGACCATACCGCCCCGTCTCCCCGATGTGGGCCAAAGTGCACATCGTTAATCGTGCGATAATAGGTCATCATTTATCATCTTTATGTAATTATCGCTAATTAGCGCATTGTATTCTTCTATAATATATCGCCTATTGTACGGTAGACAATGCCTTACGGTGTGCTGATCAGCATCGATACTGGTATACACATAGTAATTACATTATAATTATAAATATTAAATTACGTTTAAACATTATGCAATGATTGATTATAAATTATATATATATATATATATATATATATATAAGCGATAGGTTTCTCTATGTCTACCTTCACATAACTGCAGTACCCATATAACGCGCTTAATATAACGTATCAGTCTATTGTTGTTTACTGGAATATATGAATAATAACATATAGTTTATTAATATGAATATTAACATGGATATTAATATGACGACTTTAGTATATTTGTATAGAAATGAATTAGTGTAGATATATAATTCTATTATAAATATTTATGTTTAAAAAAATAAATAGCATATATATATTGTTGTATACAATATTATTATATGGAATATATATATATATATATATATATATATATATATATATATATTTGTAATATATAGGTATGTATACATATATGTAATTATTAATTACTAATCAATATGAATTATTAATATGACATTTATAATTTATTCGCTAATTATTAATATTATAACCGGATGTAAGCACGCAGTATCGAAGTATTTATCAAAAATAATATTCTTACAATATATAGTTATTAAGATTTAACGTATTTCTAGATACAGGTGTATTATAATATATTAATTAGTTTCAATAAATAAATATATGTATATATATATATGTATATATATATATGTATATATATATATATATATATATATGTATATATATACACGCATATACACGTATTATATATAATAGTGTATTCTAAATGTCAAATATATACGTGGTAGTGTATGAGTCAAGGTCAAATGATCACGTGTTCTGAAATATTTGTGTAAAAGATCGTCTATCAACAAAATAAACTTATTTTGTATTGTATTAATACACTTTTTTGCTAATATAATTATTTATAAATATTTAAATTTATAAATTATTTGCAGACGAAGATATCCGAAGTATACTTACGAAGTACGCTATAGAGAGTTTATTTCATACTATAATATGAACGAATGAAGTTTTTAGACAACGTCTAAAGAGGACAACCTCTGAAAGCGATCAGATTTATTTATTCGAATATATATATATATATATATAACAGTTATGGATAATATAATAGTTCAGTAATAAACTGTACGTAAACATTTACGAACGCATGCACAGTATTGAGAACGTACGCGCGCTCGTGCGTAGTTGTCATGCGCTCGCACCTGCAGGTCGAGTTAGCCGTGCCCTCACCTGCATGTCGAGTTAGCCGTGCCCTCACCTACGTAATACTATAACATGTGCGATACACGACACCAGGTGACGTCATACTTAGTGACATCATTCACGTTCACGACGGCGGCTAACAATTAATAATGTAACGCTCGCTAAACAGTGGGATTATCAGCGGCTCTTTTTATTAGTGGTCATCTCTTCATTATTCTCATCATCTCGCAAGTATATATATATATTTATTGAAATCACAAATATATATATAAATAATATATATATATATATATTGAATACAATACAAATAGCGGATACATTTGGACCCCACAAGAAGTCATAGACTTTTACATGTTATAAATAACTTCGAGGGGCCCGGACAATACAATATAAATAGTAACATTTCTTTTCTTGTTTTTTGATTTATCGTTTATTAAGTTATTGATAAAAACAAGATAAAACAAGAACTGCCTGGAGTCGAACTCGAGACCTCTGGCTTAGTAGCTTTGGGGGTCCCACTTATGCATCGACCCAAGACAGTGTGTATATATATATTAATATACATCACTAACCTCGCAGATACTCGGACATCTCGCCCTCACTGACCAATCGGTGTATCGTCACATCGTTATTCCGAAATGTCTTATTCCATATTAGGTTAGCTTTATTATCTAAACCTTTCTAACATTGCGCATGTCATCATATAACTATAACGAATCATCTAATATTAATATTAATATATATATATATATATATATATATATATATATATACATATATATATAATTGTGAGTGTAGGCTATCATGTTAAGGAAGCAGACAAAAAAGCACGGGACATGGCTCACACGGACTAATTCAACGGATCATAAAATAATATTTAGAAGTGATTTTATATGATTTTGTAAAACAATTATCGTTCTAGAAACCATGGATACCTTAACATTAGAGCATATCGAAGGGACATTATAAATATTTAATTATAAGTGAACACTTCATCTAAGTTCCTGATTTAACAGAAAGGACTTCACGAAAATAAAACTATCATGTATATGTATATAATATGTATAATATATATGTATATAATATGTATACATTATTGTAAAATAAACATTACACTATATTCATACAAATGTATAATTATGAATTTAATGTACACATTAATATATACTATAACCAAAGATTGTGCGAATCCACCTTAGACAATCTAAGCTATAACTTCACCGCTATTCTAGTACTACGATACCACCTTGACCAACACCCACCTTGACCAACACCCACCTTGAACATTACGCAGGTTCTCGGGAACTTAGTACATACACTCGTACCGAATAGGCGTGGCTAACTACATCAGGTGATCATCCCTGGCGAGTGAACTTAAACCTAGCGAGTGAACGCGGTGACGATAAGTGATTGACAACCGTCTCCCCTACGTTTGCCTCACGCCCCGTTTTAATCCCACGTGATCGCGCGCGCTCGTTACCACGTGACTCGAGTGACTCACGCGCTATGTCCTGTCCGGCGTACACGTGACCTTGATGATTTCACTGCCGTGTGTCACGTGCTGAGACATGCGTACTGACCTAGTCTCGATAATCACCGTCATGATAGCCGCCGTTATCGCTGCCATTACAGCTCAAACCAATTACGAGTTAGTACGCCGCGGTTACTATGCAGGGTTAACCTTTGAACCCTGTATCTTAGTGTAACTTAACAGCTATCGATAACCTATTATTAACCTAGTAACCTATTAACATAATAGACGCCTATTTATAGAAATTCATACAATATTGTATATTATCAATAATTATTAATATGAGGTTCAAGGTTATAGGGCTCAAAGGTTAACCATAACTGGTGATCCATGTTCACATGATAATTTAATAAAATAATTGTATTTACTAATGAATAATTAATATATATATATATATTTAAATCGTACAAACTAGTTCAAATCCTGCTGTATACACATGTGTACATAGGGTAGACTATTAAGGTAGACACGACGACTAATTATAGCCGCATAACATCGTAAGCCTTACTAAGCGTAATTACTACTGTCCACTGACCACTGACCACTGCCCACTGTCCACTGTCCACTGCCCACTGTCCAATGCCCACTGCCCACTGTTGACCGGATATCATCACGTGGTATCCACTATACAAAGACCTGCCACGTAAGCCACGCTGCGTTAATGTAATTAACCGTAACACAGGCGTGTGTGTGTGTGTGTGTGCAATACTGTACGATGTAGTGTATACACTGGTATACCAGTGAAGCTAAGGTAAACATACATACATAGATACATACATACGTATGTGTGTGTGTGTATGTTAAACTAAAGTATTACCGTCATTTACCTATATACTTTATAATAATAATATATTATTATTGTTTTATTTTTAATTTATTTTAAATATAATTTAACGTATATGTATATTCTCTTTACTACGTTAATGGAGTGTATCCTATATGTATATAATATACAATAACATGTATAGTATATTCACTATACTATAGTACACTACATTATACTATAATATAGTGAGAAACACACCCATATAAGGATTACACGCTATATTGTTACTTTAATAACTTTATAATGTTAATACTAATTTCAGGAAAGTATATACCGAAATTTAAAAATTCGAAATAGATTATTCTGGGAACTGGTACGGTATCGTGTAACCTTATCATGTTATACGTGCTGAATACGCTTTATGAATGTTTACTTCCGGCCTTACCTATAAATACTTTATAACACTATAATAATATTGCAGAAAACTCTATGTCATAATACATGGCTTAAACGTTGTGATTTATATGTAAATTGAACTAATATAACTAACATATATGTATATCTAATAAAAAATTGAAAATGTTTATATTATATATATACGTTAATGGTTAACATATGGATTTGTACATTCTGTTAACTGGGATGTTATAAAGTAGTTTGGGGATGCTCTCAGGAAGTATAAACAGCTAGATTGAGCCCCTGATTAACTGACCCATACACACAGTGGACATAATGGAGGCTGGCCTCTACACTAATAAACTAACGTATACAACGTATACGTTCATGTAACGACACTCTGTAATACTACATATGTCGATATATATTAATGGGGTATCCCACTACCAGTATTTCTGGAAATAATTTCCGGAAATATTTTCTAGGAAGTGATTTTATAGCTATAGCTAACTATAGTTAACTACAATTGTGGTTGGATATCCCCTTACTTTCTGGCAACTTGACTGAAATATAGTAACTTTAAAGGAGTTATTCCACTACAACTTGATAGAAATCACTTTCTGGAAAATATTTCCGTACATTATTTCCGGAAATACTGGTAGTAGGATACCCCCTTAACGGAATGCGTTGGTTGGGTATCACTATAGTGACTATACACCCATGCAATGTACACGTGTGACATGCGAATGACACTTGACACGTGACTTCCGCCCCTCAGTAAGAATCCCAATACCCCGTTGAGAACGCCCAAAAGTACGTCCGAGATAGCGGGCACACTGCCGGACAACTACATGAAGTCGGACCCCCCAGGTTACACTACATAGGATAGGTAATATATACGATAGAATAGTAATATATAATGTATGAATAAATATCATATATTTTGTTTTAATATAGTATACATGATTGAATAAATATCATATATTTTGTATTAATATAGTATACATAAATGAATAAATATCATATATTTTGTATTAATATATTATACATAATTGAATAAATATCATATATTTTGTATTAATATATTATACATAATTAAATACATATCATATATTTGTATTAATATATCATATATTAACATATCATATATTTTGTATTAATATATTATACATAATTAGAAAAAATAATCATACATAATATATGTGTGATGGATTACACTTACACTAATACATAAATAATAAATAAATAGGTAATAAATAATAAATTATATATCTATTATACTTGATACATAAATAGATATACATTAATAAATAACATGGTTCATTAATATAAACGCATCTATAATCATACAGATATCAAATATGTGGTTATCAGATATGTATGTTTTTCTATATTCTATGATTAGCAAAAGCAAGCATTATCTACATGCATACACTTTTATACTAATCACTGACACACTCTATCGGATACATTCATAACTATACGTCCCAACCAAAGATTTTGCGAAGCATCATTAGAAAAATCTTTGTCTCTACATATAGTCTATGTATACATGTAATCTGTATATCACACGGTCATATATATTTATTTATATATATATATACATATATATATATATATATATATATATATATATATATATATATATATATGTGTGTGTGTGTATGTGTGTGTGTTTATATCTAAGATCTAATTTACTAATTAATTCTATAAAGATATAAAGCATTAGTAGCTATGGTGTAGCACCTAATTGTCACGATGATTAAACACAATTAAATAGCACTGCACATACCACTACACACCACACTACACATACCACTGTACAATACACATCACACTGCACATCATACTACACATCACATCATACTACACATCACACTGCACATCACATTACACATCACACTGCACACCACACTAAACCTCATACTGCACATACCACTACGTACCATACTACACACCACACTGCACATTACACTACACACCACACTGCACATTACACTACACATCACACTGTATATCACACTACACATACCACTGCACATACCACATTGAATAACATCGTACATAACAGTCACTGCTATGCTATTATAATCAATTCACAGTAGAATTTACGATATATCTAGGATACCCTAATATATATACAGTCAACTCTCGGTAATTCGGACTAGAGATAAGTCTGTCTTCTCGATAAGTCGGATACATTTAATTGGTTTGGTTGGATTTGTATCTAGTGCAATGTTAAATTAATCTGATAAGTCAGATAAGTTGTATTGGATAAGTCGGAATTTTCTATAAGTCGGACACATATTATTGTCATTTTTATGATTTTTATACCGGATAAGTCGGAATTTTTATAAATTGTCAGAAATATTTACTTTAAATAATGTATATTATAATTTTAATAAGTAATATTATTGAATACAACATTTTATATTGTTGATTTTTGCATAATTCCACATTTTGGTAACCCTTTAACTCACGCTGCGTATCTCATGTCTAATTTGCATGATATTCTGAATCTCGGATAAGTCGGATATCTCGCTAAGTCGGACATTTTTTCCGGTTCTTAGACTTATCGGGAGTTGACTGTATATATATATTTATTTAATTTGAATCAGACATGCATAACAGAGGTACATAGAGTATACAATAATTAAGACGAACAACAATTAAACGAAAACAAAATCTACAGTATTATATAAATACAAATTTATACCATAAGGTAAATAGTTACGAAGGGCACAAGACATTATAATAATAAAGTTGAACAATTAGCGAATTACGAGAATTTTGTATTCGTTGATAAAGTTAATTATAAGATTTACGTAAATTAATTGTTAAAGTATTAACATTATCATATAAAAACATCAATTTCGCGCTATTTCGACGTTTATATTTCATCAATATGCGATAAGCTTTATTATATGCTATCTTAATTTTACGAATTTTGATCCTATTCGGTAACCAAATGCTACTAAGGTAGATATTTGAAATAAACGATTTAAATAGAATAATCTTAGTAGCTTTTGAAGTATGGCTAACATTATTTGCTATCCTATAGCTTTATTTGTATAGCTGTTTGATATTACTATATATATATATATATATATATATATATTAAAATCATCAGACAAGTCCTCTGATATCCAATGTCCAAGATATTTATATGCTTTAACAACATTTAAAAGTTTATTATCTATGCATAACGTTACTGGTTTATGTAAAAATGAACTATAATAGATAGGCAAGATGACAGATTTATCAATGTTATATGTTATGAAGGTATGGATAGCAAACTCTTCACAACAATTTATCAATAATTGCAGATCCTTCAGTGATGGTGAGAATAGATCTGTATCGTCAGCATAGCATAGATTATTAATTATATTCCAATTTAAACAATATCCCGACTTAATTTGATTTAATTCACTATCATAGGATTGGTATAAATATTGAATAGCAAAGGTGAAAGGATTCGTCCTTGACGTACACCATTTCGAAACTGGAAAGCTATCTGATGTATTATCACCCCACTTAATATATATTCTCTGATTTCTGTACCAATAATTAAAAAAAAGTATTATATAAGATGGAATATTATTATCTTTTAATCTATGAAATAAAATATTGTGATTAAGTTTATCAAAAGTTTTAGATATATCTAGAAAAGCTATATATGCATATATTATTATTATTATTATTATTATTATTATTATTATTATTATCATCTGTTAAATGTTTCTTAAGTGCAAAAACACACATTTCGGTTTCAATGTTTTTTTTGAATCAAAATTGATTATCAAGAGTAACTAATAAAGAAGATATTCTATTATATATCACATTTTCAATTATCTTACAAATAATATTAGATAACATATAGGACGATAGTTAGAAGAGTCATTCGATCTTTTATTTTTGTTTTTGATTATTAATAGAATATAAGATAGTATTAACTTTTTTGAAATATATATATATATATATATATTAAAAGTATTTTCATTATTTCATTATCTTTATTCTCAGTTTAAGGTATACTAACAATTACAAATAATCATAGTATCAATATATCGATATATAACTAATGCTAAATCTTTAGATCCGAATGGTAATTTAAACTGTATGCAACATAATAGTATTATGTTTATTAAGATGTCCGATGATATTCTATAGTATGTTATAAGCTAAGGTAGAAAACGTAGGTGTACTTGCTTTAATGTAACTTTAATGTAACTAAAGATTGATATTGATTAGATTTAGTGAAAACAGGAAGTCAACTTAGATATAACTTTATGTTATGTTAGTTTATTCTTTTTATAGGAATGTATTATTCCAATTATAATTATACATTTTAGGATATGTAAGAATGATAAGGGTAATTGTCTCGATAAGCTCTGCTTCTATAATTACCCGGTTGTTAAAACCAAATCTGATAATAATAATAATATGACAACATTCACGTAGCATTACTTTCATGAGGCGGATCTACAAAATGTATTTGATTAATTGTTTAATATATTATATGTAATTGTGTATTATTGTATATATATACAATATAAATATTATCTTCTATTATCTCCTACTCGGGTCTCTACACATATTGCATCATCTATTATTAATACCCTTACATATGTATATTATTAAGAATTAGTCTATTTAAGCCGGCTATGCCTACCAACTGTCATAGGGCTTATTCTTCTCTAGCTAATATTCCTCTAAACCTATAGTTTTTAGAAGTATACTTCGTGAAATAGTTAATAACTTAGTGAAATATTTCCAGTGTAATCAAAATTAAAGCTAATATCATTAATTATCTGTTTCATATGGTTGTGACCTATTAATTTGCAAACATACTATTATTACGCATACGATTAATACATATTCTCTTGGTCACATAGCCTTTAATAATTATAAACCGAATTATAATTTCTCTTTTATCTCTAAAAACCTAGAATTAGTCGTTTCTAATAAACTACTTTCTTTGTTAATAATTTATAATAAATATATTATCTATTAATATATTAATATAGTCTATAGATTGACTTATAAATAGAGATATAAGTTTGATTTCGAAAGAAAGGTTAATACAACCCGTACTACAGTTCTTGGTATTCCTGATCTAATCACCGATTCCGATATTATTTACAAATATCTACTTGACTAATATGTCAATCATTGGTAGCTTAGTATACTAATTTACCTACTATACATTATAACTGCTAGTATGGCTCAGTTGGCTAAGGAATCAGACACATATGCAGTATGGTGCGGGTTCAAGCCCCGTCCGGACCATTACAATAGGTATTAAAATGATATGTTGAAGTGATCTTAAATAAAAGTTATAAGTGAAAACTTCATCTAAGTTCCTGTATGGGATGAAACGACTTCACCAACATAACAATAACAATAAGAACAACAATAACAACAACAATAACAACAACACTATAATAGTACTTTCTTTATTGATATCAACGGTGAATATATCCTTTCTTCGAGACATACGTCCCCAATGTTTTGTATATTATAAGTCCTAATTTAGGACCACTACTATTCAACATTATTGTATTATTAATTATATTATATTTATATTCAACATATTCTTCCTTTTATCTATATTATTTCCCAAATTGCCATCCGTGTATAACCTCTACTTCAGGTCATAACCGTTATAACGTCAACTGAACTTTAGATATTACTACGTCTTTTATTTATAATACTTTCTAATCATCACATATTAGGATTTCTAATAACTATATATTCCTGAATTCTACTTAAGCGTACATTATATATATATATTCATCTGTCATCGCCTAAACTCGTAACGCCCTATTATAACTAAATGTTACTATGGTAACAATTAAGATTCCCCTCTTCCGATAATAACACATATATCGATGTATACTTTCATAAATATTTATATTTTCATTGTCATGACTCACCTTTTCTGAGGTATATAATCTTTAATATTCATCCCATTCATAACTTGATTTCCTTATGGTATTTCAACAATACCTGCATCATCTTTATCTTACTTCTATTGTATTTCTAAACCTTTCTCCGTACCTGAATAACAATGTAAAATCATAATTATGTAATCAGAATGCATTAATACGATCAATTTATAAATTTACTAAATAAATATATCATCTGTAATACTTAATACTTAAAGTATAAACTATTCTAATAATATATTTATTGTACGTGGTTAGTTGCTGCTAAACAAAAAATCAATGTATTATATGAACACGCGATACATTCATATTATGAATTGTTCTTATCAAAATATATGCACGAACACACACACACATACACATACACACACATACACACATCATATATATATATATACATATATATATATATATATATATATATATATACGTGACAAAAAATATATAAAAAATATAATAGTATTAGATAATATATTTACATTGATTGAGAATTACCAGCTGTATCGGCGTATATATGTGTGTGTGACGTGTATGCTGATATTGAATGCGACTAGGCATATGTATATGAGTTAATATATGTGTATATGTATGTATATAAGTATATATATATATATATATATATATATTTAAAGTATGTGTACACCGTGTATTATATAATATACTTTAGCTAGCGTATTACATTGTATATAATTATGCTACATTGTAAAAACAAAATATATTTATATACATGATGCCTAGTTGATATATAACTATACGTATCAACAAACGAGCGATGACGCAATAGAAACGTACGAGTTACGTAACACATCGACAAGGGCATGTCCTCGATAGAACATAGGAGTGTAGCGTTTCGTATCGGCTGCTCTAAGACTGACTACGCTGGTTGTGTATTGCGGACAGTCGTAATAGTTGTCATAGGTTATTGTTTTGTGTACTATTGTGTACTGTTGGCATACTATTGGCGTACTGTGTATAGTAAATATACTTACTTCATATATGAGTTTACTGACATTTAGTTCACTACATATATTCTTCAATACACACACACATATATATATATATATATGTGTGTATGTTAATGTATGTGTATATGTATATATCTTTAATATACACACATTATATTGTATACAAGGAAACATACTGTTATACACATGTTCTAATATATTATAACATACATGTTCTATTTCATATAACATAATATATATACAACTTTATTTTCACCATCGCTATCTTTTTACAGTTATTAATAGATTTATGTCACAAGTCTGCAAGTAATAATATTAAATAACGTATAATATTAACAATCTGTTATTCTAACCATTTAGTCTAACTCATCTAGTCATAATCCTATTAAGCTACTGATGCATCATGGGAACCGATACATGCTTAAGAATAGTACAATCTTATACGTATCTCGGACATTGGTTATCTGATTAGATGGATATAACGTATAGCATTACACTTATTTACAGAGATATAGCTATTCCCTGTTACATATATTTAGATATATCTAAATATATGCGATATATCTAACGATATATCGTTCGAAAGCTATATGTATATTATTATTATTTAAATCGTGTTGTTCTCGTATGTTTCTTTGTATTCTATGGTATTCGTATTGTGCTTAACACATTACAAGTAACATATAATAGTGCATATCATATATCCCTAGGCTATAGAGATATATGTAGTGCTCCAGAAATGTATTTATTTGATAAGATGGACTATATTACTATAGTAACATATATGTAATTACGAAAATCGTACTATTATAATCGTTATAGATTTTCTGAAAATTCAATTGTTAATATTGTATATATATATATATATATTGTATAGTTTTGTTATAGTTTTGTATAATTAATGCTTGTTTTGTTTATGTATGGACTGTATGTGTCTGATTCAAATAAATAATAATAATATTCTACATATGTAGAATCAAATAATTAGCACACATTTCCTAGTGTTTATTACAATAAAAACTAGATTATTTAATTATGAGGCATATATTGTCAGTTAATTTCCCGTTGCATCCGAGCTTCTGATTTGTGTTGTGTTACAAAATGCCGAGCTGTTGATTTCTGCTGAGCAACTTTTATGATACAGTAGTACTTTTATACTACATATCATATATTAGTCCATTTTATTAGTTAAAGGTATCAATAGTATAGAGTGAAATATTTTCTTTATGATAAAATTAAAAAAAATAATTTTAATATCTTAGTTTTCAAGTTAATTTGTATAATATAATCTTATATGAAGTTTTTGTATACATAAAATTAATCATATAATATAATAGATTATTAATTAAAATTGTAAATTAATATCATTTGTGTTATATAATAAATTCATTTTAATATATAAAATAGCTTGAATATTTTTTTATTTATAGTAACTACAAATAGATATTATTATAATAAATAGTTATTTCAATAAAAGGCATTTTCAATAACATATATCAAATTTGATAACAAGTTAGATAAATATTACCATTAATTATTTATATTGTAAATTTTTAACGACAAATAATGTACACTGTAAAACATTAGGGTACAAGAGTAGTAACAATTAGGTTACAAGAGTAGTAACAATTAGGTTACAAGAGTAGTAACAATTAGGGTACAAAAGTAGTAACAATTAGGTTACAAGAGTAGTAACAATTAGGGTACAAGAGTAGTAACAATTAGGTTACAAGAGTAGTAACAATTAGGGTACAAGAGTAGTAACAATTAGGGTACAAGAGTAGTAACAATTAGGTTACAAGAGTAGTAACAATTAGGGTACAAGAGTAGTAACAATTAGGGTACAAGAGTAGTAACAATTAGGTTACAAGAGTAGTAACAATTAGGGTACAAGAGTAGTAACAATTAGGTTACAAGAGTAGTAACAATTAGGTTACAAGAGTAGTAACAATTAGGGTACAATAGTAGTAACAATTAGGTTACAAGAGTAGTAACAATTAGGGTACAAGAGTAGTAACAATTAGGGTACAAGAGTAGTAACAATTAGGTTACAAGCCATGTCCGCATAGCCGTACCCTAATTAGGGTCCATCATGCTAAAAATGAATCATATAACATATATGGCTATTTTTTGTAATTAGATAAATAAAACATGCGTAGTAATATTAAAATATGCGGAAGTATACATTACAATATTATTTACACCGATAGTACTGAAGTATAGTGTTACTTTTTATATAATGTTATTTGTGCGCTATTACTTGTAAATTATTCAATATAATATATGTATATATAATATATCATATAATGTCTTTAGTTTATTGTTGGTTTATATATTGTTACAACGTTATAAGACTAAATGCATATACAATATATTAGAATTATATACATTAATTTAGGTTTGAAATATAATTATTTTATTTTAAAGAATTAATTATAATTTTTACTTTTTAATTGATTATAATATTTTGTATTAATGATTGTAATAATTGTATAATATTAATATCGCTACTCCCCTACACCCCTACACCCCTACACCCCTACTTCCATACACTCCTACATCCATACACCCCTACCTCCCTACACCCCTACATGCCTACACCCTACATACCTACACCCCTACACCCCTACTTCCCTACACTCATACATCCCTACCTCCCTACACCCCTACACCCCTACACCCCTACATCCCTACATCCCTACATACCTACACCCCTACACTCATACATCCCTACATCCCTACACACCTACACCCCTACACCCCTACACCCCTACAACCCTACATCCCTACATACCTACACCCCTACATCCCTACATACCTACATCCCTACATCCCTAGACCCCTACATCGCTACATCGCTACTCCCCTACACCCCTACACCCCTACACCCCTGCATGCCTACATACCTACACCCTACACCCCTACACCTCTATATCCCTACATATCTACACCACGGCGAGAGGTTATTGCATCTTGTGATGAACATCGTAACTGACAGCTGAAAGAGGGCACTCGGCGCGTAACAAAGACATCTCGGAGAACAATAGCCTCTCCATTGTTCTCAGTAGTACTATAGTACCTACTATAGTAGGTCATACCATCGTCGTCCTCGGTGACGTCATAGCTGAGACAATAGCCAGCGTGCGTTACTCGCGTTCACGATAAATCGATAACAATTAGATAATAATTACGTAATACTTATTAATAGCGACAATTAGTGACTGCAATACCGGCACGAATAGGGTATACCCTGTACAGCTGGGTACAGCTGTTAGATTACCCGACACGCGATCAGCATCAATGTTTATGTGAATGTGTGTGTATGTATGTATGCGTGTGTGTGTGTTTGTTGTTTAACGTATACAATATATACTATATACTACATATTTTCATAATTTAATACTATAAATTATAAGTAAATTGTATTATTTAAATATTTATTTTCAATTATTTAACAATCAGTCACAAGATCAAATTTTCATAATTTCATATTTTGTCAAAAGAATGTATCGTATATATTGTTGTTATTAATTTTATATTAAGTCATGAATGTAAAAGGAGTAAAATATGTTTGGTAATTTTATATTATGCCAAAATTTAGATTATACAAAATTAAAAATTAAAGTAATTCATTTTGTATAATAAGTCAATATTATGAGTGCAATATTATGCCAACAAATAAATAAAATAAATGTGAAAATAAATATAAATAAGAACCAATAAAACCAAAATAATATAAGAAGTAAAGTAAATATCTAAAATAAACTTAATACTATATATACATTGATATACCTCACTAATATGTTTGTAAAAATGAAAATTATAATTTTATTTTAAAGTTATTAATATTATATAGTACTCTATATAACGTCTATTTATATTTAATTTATTCAAAATCATGGGTTAAATATTACAATTTCCTTATATTCAAACTTTAAATCTAGTAAATATATATTTATTATATTGGATAGTATTACATACTAATTTCAATTTGGTAGGCAATGTATTTTGTAATGAAATATAGTTATAATCATAATTATACAACTAGCTTATATTTGAGGATATAGATAAACTTCATAGTATATACAATACAAACGTTAATATATATATATATATATTAAAAACAATTTAATTTAACTATATCTTCAGATATAAGTAAGTTGTATATTTTTTAGAATTAATATAGTTGTACATAGGAAATATAAGGCGTACAACTCATTTCTGTAATTGATTGTTGTACATTAATTAAATTTGATTAAAATATATTTCCCCATATATAGAAACAATAGTTACTATGTGATAAAACATATGGAATTATATATTAAAAAGAATGCATCTTTGTCAAATTTATGCCTTATTTTATTAATAATAGATATTGATCTAGATTGTTCCTTTATAGAGGACGTGTTATCTAGTTAAGCTTAACTTTATAAATATTCTTTCAAATTTAATTTTATTAACCATTTTAATTTTCACATTATTTATTATTATATTTATATTGTTTCTATCGTGTATATTTCATATATTAAATAATATTATATTAGATTTTTCTAAATTTATTAACAATTTTTTAATATTTAACCAGTTATAATATTTAACATATATAGTTTATCTTTATTTGATTGCATATCAGTTTTTAGTTTAATAATAGAAGTAAAACATATATATATATATATATATATATATATATAGTTAACATATTACACGAGTGTGCTATTTTGTGTATATATTATTAATATATTTCGTGTTTCGCCATGTAAATACTATATTTCATTATAATTATAATCTTTGTTTGCAGCTGCTCCGACGGTTGTCGAATTAGGGATTTACATAAATGGCTTTTACGACATTAGCGAACAAACAATGGTTATTATCATCGTCCACTGCGCGTGCGTGTTGTCTATGTACTTACACACGTAAACACACACACACACATATATATATTAGTGTATTTTCAAATATATATTATCAGTATTACTAGATTAAATTAATTAAAATATTGTTCATTGAAATATATATATATTCATTGAAATATATTTCATTTTTACCACAACATTATATAAATTACATAATTTATTTATTTATTATACTATATGTTTATACCAACGATACTAATAATACATATTATTTATTGAATCACGACTTGAATACATATTATATATACAACATATAATTGGATCACTCGATATTTCTTACTCGACTACTTACCTGATTACCTATTATGCATGCATGATTACCTATCATGTAGCATTGAGCCGTAGGGTTCGTATAGCTGATGCTTTACTCACAATATTTCTCCAATTTACTCTGATGTTTGTCGCTCGCATTGATTCAAAAGGATTCAGACCTGTTCAGTCTTTTATGTTATCAGACCATTTCATCTTAGGACATCCTATTTTTCTTGTGCCATTTACGGTACCTTGAATTATGACTTTCGATATCGAATTAGTGTTGCGACATACATGTCCATACCATCGTAACTTCCTCTCCTTAACTTTCGTTAGTAGATCCTTATGTGGAGTATTCTGTTTCTCAGTTCAATATTGGTAATTCTATTATTTAGAATTCTAAGGAATCTATAGTCCATCACTGATATTCGTTTTTGAAGTTCTTTAGTTATTTTTCATGTCTCACCTGCATATAGGAATATCGAACTCACGAGTGAATATAGTATATTGCTTTAGTTCCAAATCATACTGAGCATTGTTAAAACCGATGTGGTTTGTGCTATTCTTGTCATCATTTCTTTCTTTGAACCTTTATTATCTCTAATAGAACCTAGGTATTTAAAAGTGTTGACTTCTTTTATTTCTTCGCAATTCATTCAAATACCAGTCTTGAAATGCCATTCTCAATTTGCCATAACGTGTTATTTTTCCTGATCTAATTTCCATGCCATATATCCGTGAGGTAGCATCTATTTTGTTGATCAGATTTCATTTTACTTTCACTCATTGCTTAGCCATCTATGTCATCAGCAAACCTTAAATTTGCAATAGATCTTCCTCCTATGGATATGGTACCCACATGGTCTAGTAGAGCTTTATTAATTATCTGCTCTACATTCTATAGAATAAGGTTGGAGATAGTAAACATATTGACATATATCATATACCCCTCAGGATAAAAGAATAATAAAGTTAATGATGAACTAGAAATTAAATAAGTGAATAAATTAAAAGTAATAAAATAAAACGTTAACATAACATATTTATAAAATTAGTAATAATGCAAGGGTAATTAAAATAAGTAAATAGTAATAATAATATATAAAATGTATACATTAGTCTATAGTTTATGATATACGTTATATAGGAAGGATATGTATGTATATTTCTAATGGGGGGTAGGGAGAGGGTTCTATAAATATGTAATACTATAACGGAATGTATGTTTTCGATATGAGTGAGTGAGAGGAGATGTATGAGGGGGCGTTAACAAGGGATCCAATTAGAAGTTGAACATAATTGGTGGTTGTTAATAGTGGCATATTACCGCGATTAATGGAGAACATAGTTAGTTAAAATATAAGAATACTGTAGTTTAAGGTGTACCTTAAATTACATTATGATAGCGAGTTCACTAAGAAGATAGAATATTAAGGTGCAGTAGTCAACAACATAAAGTATGAGCGCAATGATAGTGCACTGGTACTAGAGTACCATGGTAGGAGAGTTGGTTAGGTACTTCCATGTGATACCACATACTAGCGATGTGGGGTTGAGAGGTACGTTATCATGCATATTATTATAACTATTTAGGAGGTATGAGGATGGAAATGTGTATTAACCATATAGTATAATCTCCTATATCGTATTATTGGTTAATGAACTACTAATTAAGTACTATTATATTAAGTAATATACTATAATGAATAACATATCCTAGCTATAACGCTACTACTGGAATATATACGTGATATGTTAATAAGGATTCATTACGAATTCATTCGAGCGTGACCGACTTGAAATAATTCTAGTTAAGTTGAGGCCACCCTTGCGCAAATCGAGCGAATTTACAAATATTCGTCACTATTTGCGGTTGTATAGTTCAAACACGTTAGAAGAATACTAATATTCAAATCTGTTTCGAGCGAATAATCATTAATAATAAAGCAAATGAATCATCCTCAATTGTAGACATATTTTCTATCGCGAACACCATTGCACGTAAACTAAATACCGGCATTATTTACAATCTAATTTTGTATACTTATACACATCTATATATATATATATATATATATATATTTCTATATGTGTGTGTGATCGTAATACAGCCCGCAGGGGTATGTACGCACTTCACAACTAGGTCAGATCTACTGTAGCCGGTATAGGGTCAGCTCTACTGTAGCCGGTATAGGGTCAGATCTACTGTAGCCAGTATAGGGTCAGATCTACTGTAGCCTGTAGCTGCAGGTTACTGACCACTACGGTCAAGCCATGGTGACATCACAAGTACGCATGCGCAGACGTGATCACGTGCGAGTGTATGCGTATACGTATGTGTATGCGTATGTGTGTATGTATATGTGCGTGTATGTGCGTGTGTGTGTGCGTGCGTCACATCGTGCGCACATCATGATGTATCTAATACTGTTTACATCTTCTCTTCCGGCAGAGTTTAGACAATGCACTATGTCAACTGTAGTTATATATGTGTATATATATATATATATATATATATATATATACTATGTATTACATAGTAGTCATTTATCCTATAATACAATACTATAGAACTTTATATAGTTTGTTAGAATTGTATCGAGTTGTTGATAAGTTAATTTTCAGTGAATCTAAAATAAAAATATTCATAATTAGTTAAATTCCAGTGTAGCATTATTCCACATTAATATCTACCTATATGTCGTACATTTTGTATATAGGGGCACTGGAACGATTTTTTATGTAGGAGGGACCAACCAATCAAAATAAATATCGTGGTAAAAGTGGGGGGGGGGACCAATACATAGGAGGTCCCCCTAGATTTTAAATTGTGGGGGGGGGGAAATATCCCCCGTCCACCCCTGTTGCAGCGCCCGTAATTATGTACCACTTGGAGTACACTTTTAGAACGTATAGCAGTACATTCTGGTTACCAGATCTGGTTACTAGATATATGTTCAAATACAATCGAGGTCGACTCATACTTTAGTATAATTACATTGCAGAGGTGAATGACTATTCGAATTCTCAGAAACATATACGCCGGTGTAAGAGAATACTCTGTTCGATAACAACGAATCCAGATCAACTACTTTGCACTCTCCGCATGATGGCCTAACATTGTCACCGCCTACTTCAGCGATGTTTTCCACTGTACATTCCACGAAGTACACTAGCATACTAACAATAATAACGAGAATGTTTCACGATACGGTAATCGTGCACTTATCCTATAGGCTTACATGTATCATATGTGTAATGCGATTCTTTTGTTACGTTTAAAGAGAACAGCGAAAACAAATATATTGCACTATCGTCTTAATAATTGCACTATCGGTTAAGTATCTAAGAATACGATTATGTATGAACTATTCCATATCAATATATATGAAAATAAAAGGGTTATTAGTTTTCACCATTAATATTTGGCTAAATCGCAAAAAGATCTTTAATAATGCTATAAAAGTTACTGGATAATATAATTATGAGAAAAAACTTAGGAATGTATGCATACGAAGAACATTCAATGAACTAAAATTAAACTTAGAACGAAACGGGAAAATAAATAATAGTTCAACAAATAAATTGCAATCATTCGAAAGCGTATGAAAAGGTCAATGTCATTCAATAATAATGCATTACAGTAGATACAATATTATCAATAGGTATATATGTATACAGTGTATATATATATACATCTAAATAGTTGACAATTTAGCACATGTATTAATTATTAGTTAGTTTTATTTATAATACACTATATACATACCTAATTACTGTAGTAATTAGGTATGTATTATAATAACATAGACTCAAAGAAAGATAATGGTAATCATAGATAAATAATGATAATACGACTAGCCGATAAGTCATTCCTAATAAAGATGTGAACAAACATTGAAATGCGATATACGATCAGACGAAAAAGCACCCAATATTAATATATACTTACTAGGGAATACGTACAAACACATCCTGATTCCTCGTTATCCATACTCGAATATGAAGTAAGCAAAGTAGTATGTGCCGATTGCCGATTAACGATGATACCAACCTATGGAATATACATACCTATTAATAGAGTACATATATAATGTATATACCTATAGAGTAATACCTATTGTCTCGATATATATTTATGATTCTGAAATTACCCTGCAATTACTAAATCTAAACATACTGATATACACGGGGATACTAGCTTAAGCTAACACTATATTAATACTATCCCTATAATTAGCGATATCTATACATACATCTACGTTAGGTTAACAATGGACGATGTTGATTAATGGTATTGGCGTGGGGTATAGCATTGACTGATCGCACTAGAGCATAATGGTTGCGTAATAATAGTATGACGTAACAACTCGCTGGCGATGGTCGTTATGGTTACGGCGAGGGTGCTGCGCGTCAGGTGCTCGGGTTTAAGGGGCGTGGTCACCGAATAAAGCCGAGTAAAGCCGAGTATAGCCGGGTGGTTCCGAGTGCTTTAGCATAACTCCTCTATTCACTACCTAGGCCGCGGTAGGGGTGGTACACATCCATCACCATTACCTCCTCCAGTGTAAACATACCCCAACATAACGGGTGTCCGTAAACAGAATATGTAGATGGGTACCAGGTTGAGGAGTTATTCTGCCGTGGTAATACACGCAGTACACGCTCACTGTTTACTATCGTTGTGTAATAGAATAGAATATAACTATTTACTTTAAATATTCATATTATATTCATATATAATTAATTGTTTTCAAATATAAATATAATACAATACATACAGTACCGACTTACTTATTTACTCGACTATTAACTTAATGTATTATAAGAGTTGCATTGTTATTATTCATTAGTGTACTTAATTGTCTAATTAATTACAACTTATCTACTGACTTAATGTCTTACCTACATAACTAAATACTTGAGTACTTTCTCGTTACTTCGTTACCTACCCCCCCCCCTACCGTTACACCTCCAGGACTACATTCTTGATTACTTACTCGTTACTTCGTTACCTACTCCCCCACCATTATACTTACAGGACTACATTCTTGATTACTTAATCATTACTTCGTTACCTACCCCCCCACCGTTACACCTACATGACTACCTACTTGATTACACACTCGTTACTTCGTTAACTACTCCCCCTACCGTTACACCTCCAGGACTACATACTTGATTACTTACTCGTTACTTCGTTACCTACCCCCCCCCTACCGTTACACCTCCAGGACTACATTCTTGATTACTTACTCGTTACTTCGTTAACTACTCCCCCACCGTTACACCTACATGACTACCTACTTGATTACTTAATCATTACTTCGTTACCTACCCCCCCCCCCGTTACATCTACAGGACTACTCTCTCAACATGTACCTGAGACAGCAGTGGACCGATGTACGACTGCGCTTTCAACCGTTCAACAACGAAACCGTACAAATGGTGAAACTGCAGGTATCTATCGCCATCTATCGGTGATAAATTTCACTTACTACTTACATATATTGTTCCAGGATATTGTTATATGATATTAGGCGCGACATAATATATATAAGTATATTCATTACATCAAATATATAAGCTCTGTCTAATAAGAACATTATATATATATATATATATAAATATATATATGCATCATTATTTACTAGTTACTATACAATATTTATATTAATATATATTAAGGACATATGTCCCATTAATCGTCCTATATCATTTCAAAAAAAAGTAGTCACTTATCGAATAAATGTACATTTTTAATATGTAATTATTTCTATATATATATATATATATCGGATATATATTCAAATAGTTAATTTATCTATACACCTATGTATTAACAATAGTAAGTATGACTCACATCTCTATGTTATCATACGACATGATATTCACTTCGGCGCTATTTGATTGACACCTGTCACCGGCCTCTTGCAGGACTACATGTGGGAGAAGATCTGGGTACCCGACGTGTTCTTCCGTAACGAGAAGTCGGCCTCTTATCATGACGTCACCACTCCGAACAGACTGCTGAATCTCTACAGCGACGGTCGGCTTTGGTACGTTACCAAGTTAGTAGCGACGTTCAGTATTACATCATCGGTATTACATCATCGGTATTGCATCATCGGTATTGCGTAATGGTATGACGTCATTATTAAATAGTGGTACGCGCGACGCGTGTATCTTGTATGTAGGACCAGTAAATAGTGGGACTGGGTAGATTCCAATCCTATTTACTCTTACTTTTCAGTATTTCCAAACTTGGATTCCCCTTATAAAATAATGATCCTATAGGTATATACCTTTGCGTTTACTTGCGTCTATACGTATATATATATATATATATATATTGTTATTGTTATTTTGTGGAGTCCTTTCATCCCATCCAGGAACTTAGATGAAGTTTTCACTTATAACAATAATATATATATACGTGGGTGTGTGTATGTGTTTACCATACATTATTATAGATATGTGTTTATATACGTGTATATATATATATATATATATATATATATATATATTTAAGGATACATGATTGATCACATTCTCCTATATGTACGCTACTAATGATGGTATATACAGTAAAGTGGGTCACCCGACTATTACCATAGTCTACGCAATACTCAATACTAAATAATCCTAACTAAATATAAAATAGTTATATTCGGTATTAAAAATATAACAGAGGACATAAACTATAATTAGTAAATATCAGGAGATTAGGAGATGTTATAGTCGTACGTAATACAAATAAACATAGGAATGCGTGTGTGTTATAATATAGACGTGTTATAACCGAGGACATAGCCTATCGGTTACATATACATATGTACACAATGTTAAGTAATAGGTTATATATGACATAATCATTATGTTGGCTTAATAATTAGGTTATCAATATTTACCGATATTTCACCGTATCAATGTATTATCGAGTAATTGGTAGTATGAATCATTCCTATAGGAATTACTATATATAGGTATGACTCATACCGACGTATTATCGTATTATCGTGTACATATTCGTGTACAACAGCATTAGCAATACACTTGTTCAGGGATAATCACAATGTTAACATTAATATAACTCGTTAATAAATAATTATACCATAATAATTATATATATATAAATATTGTTATTGTTATTTGTTATTTGTTATTTGGTGGAGTCCTTTCATCCCATCCAGGAACTTAGATGAAGTTTTCACTTATAACCATATATGGCTCTAATCTCCCTTCGAAGCCGCTCTCGTGTTAAGGCATCCATGGTTTTAACGAGAGCCGATCATTTATTTATACACAATTATATAAGATCATATATATATATATATATATATATATATATATATATATATATGTATGTTACTATATAAGTGTTATCGTAATTAAAGTTTTTTAATTTAAGTGTGGTTTCATCTAAATATAATATAAACACGTGACTACCACGTGATACAAAGTAACACGCACACGTGACTATCGTGTGACTATAGTCACGTGACTTATGCTGATTTAAATAATAATATTATGTATATTAATAATTATTCGATAGGCGTGTATTATAAACACGTGACTTTAGCGTACCTGTCACGTGTTATTTGTCACGTGTATAGGCCTGCGGGGATACACTCTAAATGTGTAAAAAGCATTGTTACGTGGAACCGGGCTTTTTTAATATCCGCATCCATAAAGAGTATCTATAAAATCCATATAGAGTATCTTAAGGCGATATATATATATATTTAGTTATTTAGTTATTTATTAAAGGAGTCGAATATACGATTTTCAATTAATTTGTATTCGAAAATAAACTCATTCCTATTATATTCTAATTTCGGAAATGTATTTCCACTTAATTATAATGAAATATTAATAAGTTGTCCTTGTTATGTAATAGTGAAATCAGTAAATCTATATATAGACTGTTTTTCTGATTATAAATAGTGAATATACTTATATATATATATATATATATATATATATATATGCACCGGAAGGCGCCTATGTATATGCGTATGTAAAGCGAAGGTATATTCGTATATTAATGTGTATGTGTATATATTACATATTAACTATAGTACAGTTAGGGTAAAGTATATATTTGTTTTAATAATATAAATAGTATATTAATATAACTACACTGTTAAAAATGATGGTTTTATAGACTAATATTTACTGCAGAAAACCATCGAAAGGGTATTTAAGAAAACATATAAATTGTATTCTGTGAAACCGACTGTAAAAACCATCAACATGTTATCTTAATTTCTATTATGGAAAACCCTCTAAATAGTATTCTTAATTTCTACTGTGGAAAACCCTCTAAATGGTATTCTTAAATCCTATAATAGAAAACCCTTAATATGGTATTCTAAAAATTTCACTGCATAAAACCATCAAAAGGGTTCTATTATAAGCATACCTTAAAACCCTTTATTTTACTGCAGAAAACCATTTACTTATTACTGTGTAGTATATTAATATAATTAGTATATTAATATAACGAGTATATTAATATATATATATATATAAATTTACATAGGTTACTATCGCAGACAATTGTTTTGTTTATAATATAAATTCGTATGCCAGTGTAATAAATTCAATGTACATTGTATACTTTACATATACACCCTATGGGGGATATCAGAGATATATTTATATTTATACAGCATATTTATTTTAGAATATAAATATAATTGTAAAATGTTATAAGTTTATATATATAGGTAAATGTATATTATTATGAGTAATTTTACTGATATTATATCAGTAATATATTAGTGTACATATAAGGCGTCATATTAAATGGTTTAAAATGTGACAGGATTTTTAAATTAGCCAATAATTGTTCATAATTTATTTATATATTATTTATATTAATTCACAATCATTATTTAGTGGTGTGTGTGTGCGACGCATTGTGACACACAGTGTGCGTGTATCAAATTAGAAACCGACCATATCGTATACTATACATCTATATGTATTATACTAGTTTATATGTATCTACGAGTATATATACAATATATATATAATGTGATCGCAGAGCATGCTTACCGACATACCGACATATGTCATGCACTTAGTGGGCCGCGGATATGTGTCATAATGCCAGACTATTGTTTAGCCGTAGTAATGCGCGTGCTTGCGTGTATTAATTATGAGCTAACGACAAGGACATGGCCTTGGTAACAATCTACCATTACGATGACAACTAAATCCGTATGACACGATTGTGTGTGTTTGTGTGGGTGTGTCATTTAACATGTATGTATATGATCTGTATTCAACAAATACTATTTATATTGGGTTAATAATTATGTAATATGTATATATATATATATATATATATATATATATTAACTACCTTTGTGGCTCAGTGGTTAAGGCGTCAGACACACAAGCAGTAGGACACGGGTTCGAGCCTCGTCCGGACCATTAATTAATTTAATAAAAATGGGTCTTAAAATATTATTAAGAAGTGATCATATATAATTGTGTATACATAGATAGGCTCTCGTTAAAACCATGGATGCCTTAACATGAGAGCGGCTTCGAAGTGACATTAGAGCCTTATATGGTTATAAGTGAAATCTTTATCCAAGTTCCTGGATGGGATGAAATGACTCCACCAATTAAAAAAAATAACAATATATATATATATATATATATATATCATGTATAGACATTATATGTGTAAATGTCATGCATTAATGTATATGTATTACGTATATGTCATGTCTAGAATATATTGGAATATGTGTCATACTAAATTATATTACATAATAATCAAATAGTTATATAACTTGTCAGGATATATACGAGTATGAGTATAAGTATGTCTACACGCGTGAGATGAACACTACGTACATCGTGCGTTTGTGTGTGTGTTATTGTATGTCCTTCACGTAATACACGCAAGGAATCCATGTCCTCTATATACGTCGTACAATGTAGCCTAAACAGTATAATTAACCAAGAATACGGATCTTGCGTGATGCGGTCATTGTTTTATAGTACTTACTAATTATATAGTAATCACTACTATAGTACTTCTACATTTCTACATTCTACACTTCTATAGAATATACTATAATATACTAGAATATACTATAATATACTAGAATATGCTATAAAATACTATAATATACTATATTATACTAGAATATACAATAATATACTAGAATATACTATAATATACTATAATATACTATAGCATACTGAATATGCTAGAATATACTATAATATGCTATAATATACTATAATATACTAGAATATACTATAATATACTAGAATATGCTATAATATACTAGAATATACTATAATATACTAGAATATACTATAAAATACTATAATATACAATAATATACTATAATATACTATAATATACTAGAATATGCTATAATATACTATAATATACTAGAATATACTATAAAATACTAAAATAAACTATAATATACTAGAATATACTAGAATATACTAGAATATACTATAATATACTAGAATATGCTATAATATACTATAATATACTAGAATATACTATAAAATACTATAATATACTAGAATATACTATAATATACTAGAATATGCTATAATATACTAGAATATACTATAATATACTAGAATATACTATAAAATACTATAATATACAATAATATACTATAATATACTATAATATACTAGAATATGCTATAATATACTATAATATACTAGAATATACTATAAAATACTAAAATAAACTATAATATACTAGAATATACTAGAATATACTAGAATATGCTATAATATACTAGAATATACTATAATATACTATAATATGCTATAATATACTAGAATATACTATAATATACTAGAATATACTATAAAATACTATAATATACTATAATATACTAGAATATACTATAATATACTAGAATATGCTATAATATACTATAATATACTAGAATATACTATAAAATACTATAATATACTATAATATACTAGAATATACTATAATATACTAGAATATGCTATAATATACTAGAATATACTATAATATACTAGAATATACTATAAAATATTATAATATACTATAATATACTATAATATACTGTAATATACTAGAATACGCTAGAATATTCTAGAATATACTAGCATATACACTCTATAGAGTACGACCTAACGGGTATGTAACGCGCAAACATCACGTCGTACGCACACACACATACGCACACACATACGTACACACATACACACACACATACGCACACACATACGCACACACACACGCACATACACATGTACACAATCACGTAAACAAGCACGTACACGAGCGCAAACAATGTCACGTGATAATCACATCAAGCACACACGTCACACTAGAATCACCGCGAAATTATCGTGTCCCATGCGTCTACACAAATATCCGCTGGACACCCAAGAATGCCCCATGATGTTCGAAAGTTGTTAGTACACAAACGTATATGTGTATGTATATTATGTTTATATATAGAGCTATCTATCTCGTATGTTGTGCATTATTATTTTCATTATATATATATATATATATTTATATATTTAACCATGACATGTTGGCTACTAATACAAATTGTCCATTGTATTACATAATATAATGTATATAGTCTCGTAGAAAATATAATTATATATATATATAATTATAGTTATATATAATAAATATGACATATAATGTGTATTATATAATATATACTTTACATTCTAGATATCGGGTAGTATTAAACTAGTCCAAAGTGCAGAATAGCGAACGTCCATCGGACGTCGTCCAATCACTTTTGAAAACTAAAATTCTTAACACTAAATATTCAACAATAAATGATAGATATGAACAAATGTCACCATGTAAATATTAGCCACGCATATAGTAAATATCTATTATATATTAATACCGTAAACTGAATATTAAAAACACTTGTTCTATCTATGGATACCATGTCAATATTGGGGCCCAATTGATGTTAGTTTAAACACTAATGAAATGTATTTACTATAAAACAATTCCCTGTGTAATAATATACATATTGTATAACATACACACATATAGTTACAATTTTTTCTAACATGTCAGCATCCATGAATTATGATGATTATATGTAATATCTATTTCTATATATTTTATTATTTATATAATGTAATTGCATTGTATTTAATATATAATAATATATCCCCAATTATTGATTCATATACATATACATACGTATATATATATAAATATATATATATATATATATATATATATATATACATGTATATATGTATTATGGAGTTATTTATAGTGATATCAATAATAAATCAATATATAAAATATGTATAAAAACAGTATGCCAACCATCCTGCTATCGTCATCAGATGTTATTATTATAGAAACTCAATATTGCGGTTTTGTTTTAGAAATATATCTTATAATATAGGTACGTAATATATTATAGGTATTATATATCGGTTAGATATTATATATATATATATGTGCATTATGTAATATTATGTTGATACACTTTGAAAATATGTGATTTCTGTAGCATGGGAATATGATTTAGATGGACAGATGTATAGACTTCCGTTATATCTACGCAACGTACCAACTGTCACTGTCTATCTGACCACCTGACTACCTGACCACCTGTACAGTGTACAGTGTACACCTGACCACCTGTACTTCTGTTACAATACCACACACGCGTACAACACAACGCACGCGTACATCAACAACGCACGCACACACACGCAGTCGGATACACGATGGATCACATATTCTACAAGTGGTTGAACAAACCCGTCCAGTTCGAGGATCTTCTAGAGCTTCCTCAATTCCGATTGGTCGACTACGCGCTAAACGACTGCTCCCAGAACTACACCACAGGTCCGCCCACCCACCCGCCCACCCGATACACACGTGAATGAATCAATAAATTAACATAGTTTATTGAGATCATAAAGTAAATACAATATAGCAAATACATATATTTTACATTGAATACGTGCAATACTAGATAAATGACTGCAATAGAATAGCAGCTTTAAAATTAAAAGCGCTCAATATGTTACGTAATAGTTCAGACAATCTGACCTTATAAGGTATAGTGGTCAACACATTCTAATATTGATACTATTAGTGTTAGGTACCAGCTGGTGCACTTGGTCGATGTATTGTTATAGATAGTATACTATCATATACTATCATATACTATCATATACTATCATACTATCATATATATATATGCGACGGAAGTTCTTGAAATACGAGTATTTAATAATAACAATATCAGATGTGGTGTTCAGAATGAGCCTGACATAGGAGACAATAGAAAATATCGATACTCCGACATGTCATATATAATAATAATAATAATAATATCAGATTCAGTTGATGACCGAGATCAAAAACCCAGGTATGGTATAGAAGTTCTATTGAACTTATCGAGATACCAACCTGCTCTTGGTAATGAGAGAATTAATACAAAATGAATAAATACAAAATGAATAAATATAAATAAATATTTTACAATTCTATATTGTTCATTCGTGTTCTGTCTCATAAAAAAGCAATACAATAAAATTAAATATATCTCTCAATACCAAGAAATCATCATGTATATAACAATAAAATAATAATAAAATATAATAAAAATATATAATAAAATATTAAAAAATGTAAAAAGATACTAAAATAATAAATAAGTTAAACTATAAAAATCAAAGAAAACTAAAGACCAAAGGCTAGAGATAAAAATATGTACAATACGAACAATTTAAAA
The DNA here is from genome assembly GCA_964019155.1 of Osedax fenrisi. NCBI lineage: Eukaryota > Metazoa > Annelida > Polychaeta > Sabellida > Siboglinidae > Osedax > Osedax fenrisi. The sequence continues at coordinate 6,209,977 of OZ025243.1, forward strand.
GATCTAAAAAGAAGAAAAGATGATCATGTAAATAAAATAACAAACAATACAGATAAGGTGTAAGTGATTAAATATAACTATTTAAAAGCATGTTTTTAATATGTATTATAAAAGTATTCAAATTCGTCAAAGATGATGTGGTTATATTTAAAGAATTCCATAAATATGCGCCTTTGTAACGAATACTAAATTTATCATGATCAAATCTTATTTTTGGTATTAAGAATGTTCTATTTAACCTAAAAGTATATAAAGAGCAATTATAGGTAAATAACTTACAAATTGAACTATGCAAATAATGATTGTTATATATTCTAAACATATATTTATAAATGGATATATTTATTATATCTTTAAATTTAAGAATGTTATGTCTTAAAAAAATGTAATCAATATTGGTTTTGTTATCAAGTTTATATATTGCTCTCATACATTTATTTTGTAAAATTTGAATACATTTTATATTGCTATGGTAAGTACTTCCCCATATAATAGAACAATAATTAATATGACTATGAAAAAAAGAAAAATATAGCATAACTAAAGTATTAATATTAAATTTATATTTATATCTATGTAGTAAACTAAGTCCATAGTAAAGTTTATTTTTAATATTATTTATTTGCATTTTCCAATTTCGATTTTCGTCAATTAAAATGCATAAGAATTTAAAATTAGTTGATTGTTTTATGGCTATATTATTTATTTTGATGTTCAATTTATGTTTAACTCTTGTGCGATGGAATACAATTAATTTTGTTTTATCAATATTAAGAACTAGCTTATTACCACAAAGCCAGTCACATATTAAAACTAAAGTAGAATTTATTTCTTTTTCTAGATCATTTAACTTATGAGACTTAAATGTTAAAGTTGTGTCGTCAGCAAAAAGAGTAAAATTGCATGTATTAGTTATATTAGGTAAATCATTTATGTACATTAAAAATAATACTGGTCCCAAAACTGAACCTTGTGGTACACCACATTTATTCGGAAGTATTTTAGAATTGGTATTATTATAGCTTACGAATTGATACCTGTTTGTCAAATAACTTTTTAATAATGACAAAGTGATACCTCTGAAACCATATATATATAATTTGTTTAATAAAATTTCATGATTAATAGTATCGAAAGCCTTTTTTAAATCAATCGATATTGTGGATATGAATAATTTGTAATTTATATTTAAGTAATCGATATAATTTATCAAAGCATCACATGTTGATATAGATTTTTGAAATCCAAATTGAGAATTGTTTATTAAAGAATTTTTATCTAAAAATGAAAACATTCTTACTTTTAAAATTTTTTCAAAAATTTTTGAGAATTGTGATGTCAATGATATTGGCCTATAATTCGAGCAATCATTTTTATTTCCTTTTTTATATAAAATTATAACTTTAGATGTTTTAAGTACATCAGGGTAAACACCATTTTCAATGCATTTATTAAATAAAATTGATAAAATATTACTAATGGATAAAATAATGTTACGTATTAAAAAAAAGTTAAAATCATGGGAATCCGTACTATATTTTGAATCACAATTATATACAATATTTTCAATTTCTATTGATGAAACAGGCTTTATAAAAATTGAACTCTTATTACTAGTAATATTTTCATATATATTTTGATTAGAGTATGGTATATTTTTATTTAATTCAACACCTATATTTGAAAAATATGAATTGAACATATTAGCATTTTGTAAATCTGTTAATTTATTATCAATAATAGTTCCTGATTTTTTATTATTTCCTATAACTTTATTTAATGTACGCCAAGTATTTTTAATATTATTATTTTTTATTTTATTTTCATAATATTTTTTCTCTGTATATTTTAATATTTTCATTAAGCAATTTTTATAATTTTTATATACATTTATTAGTGAATGATTATTTAAAGATTTTTTATACATTTTATTCTTTTTACCTATGAATTTAAGGATGGAAGGGGTTAGCCATAGTTTATCAAAAACTCCAGATTTAATTTTAACTTTTTTTAATGGACAATATATAATATATGAATTAGTTAATGTAGAGAAAAATTTTTTAAAAGATATATGAATATCAGATTGAGTTAAAATGAAAGACCAATTTATATTAGTAAGATTATTATTAAAATTTAAAATATTTTGATCTGAATGATCCCTAATATATTTATAAGAGTTTTTCGTTTTTATATTAATATTTTTTTTAAAAATACAGAATATCGGTAAATGATCACTGATATCAGTCAAGAGAACGCCATTAAAAAGTGGCAAAGATAAAAAATGTGTGTAAATATTATCGATAATAGAATTTGTTTGATTAGTTATATGGGTAGGTTTAGTGATTGTCGCTATTAAATTTAGGGAATAACGAGTATCAATAAAAAAGTTAGTACTTGTATGGGAATTATGATTATTTATATTTATATTGAAATCGCCTGTTAAAATTAATGATTTATTTAGATGACGATTAAATGTATTATATATAATATCAGTAAATTCAATTATATTAAATATAGGTGCTTTATATATACCTGATAGTAAATAATTAATATGTTCATATATAAATGAGATCGTAACCATATCATAAGCATCATTGACAGATAATGATAAATTATCAATTAATTTATATTTAATATTATTATTAATGAAAATGGAAACTCCACCTCCACGCTATTATTTCTTACTATATGTTCAGATGAATAATTAGGAATATTAAATAAGTGTTTATTAGATGTAGTTAGCCATGATTAAGTTATTACAATAATCATAAAGTTTATTTTTAAATATAAAAGGTAATCAGTAATAGAATCGAAATTTTTAGGAATACTCCGAGCATTAAAATGAATAATAGATAATTTACGACATATATTTAAATTTAATAAATTATCATAATATTTACACTGTAAAAAAGTTTTATTTATATTATCGATTAAATTAGAATCGCATTTTAGTTCGTCAGGAATGTAATTATAAGTTAAGACTTTATTAATTGATGGTGAACTAAATTGCATAACTAATATATAAATAGAGAAGAAAACGATATGTAAAAAAACAATGGAAGCTAAACAAATAAATTAAATAGAACTAAATTAAAAGATATATAATGATGAAAAAATGCAATACTGAATAAGCCTGAAACTATAAAATATAAAGTATAAAAATAAACCTGAATTGAATAAAATATAATAAAACTATAAAAACTATATACTTTTAAATTATAATACTTGTATGTAAATTCAATAAAATGTAAATGGTATTATATAATATTGGTAAAAATGTAATACTGAATAAACCTGAAATGACTGAAAAATAAATAAAACTATAAAAACTGTATAAACTTTTAATACTTGTGTATGTAATTAATGTTATGTGTTATTATATAATATTGTTAAAAATATAATACTGAATAAGCCTGAAGTTAGTTAAAGATTATGTTTACAAATATAAATTTTATAAATTAAATATAAAGTATACATGCAAAATATTAATGAAGAGAAAAAATAATAAAAATAAAAAATATATATATATATATATAGACAATATATTTTAATTTTATTTAATTTGATTATATTTATCCAATTGATTAATATTATTGATTGAGATTATTGATTTTAAATCTTCTTTATTTGTATTAATATATACAGTATCTTTATAAATCCAGGTTTTATTTATTTTTCCTGCTTTTCTCAATTGTCTAGTTTTATAAAATATGTTATGTGTATTGAAATTTAATTGCTGGCTTATATATATTTTAGTGTCAAATAGTTTATTTTTATTTTTAAATATTTTTAATTTTGTCTCTAAACTATCTAACTTAATTATATATTTAGTACACTCTATATCATCTAATACATCATCAGTTTCAGATTTTTTATTGTTATTAGTATTTAATTTATGTATATTTAAAATATTATTATATGATAACTTTGTATCCAATTTTTTATTTATAAAATCCGTAAAACTATTAGTATTATTAAAATCAGTTTTTAAATTAAAATCTGTATTTGTATTGGTAAAAATTATATTATTAGCAATATCTTTATTATTCTCTATATCCTTAAGTGTATTAGTTATTGTATCGATATCAATACTATTATTATTTTGTATTTGACTATTACTAATTGTTTCTTTAAATATATTGTTTTCCTTTGTTAAATTTAAAATTATATTTGTCTGATAATCAACTTTATCATTTAATTTATTAATTTTATCTGATAAATCTTGAATTAATTTATATAGTTTATCATTAGAAATTGGTGACATAGTAATAATCAATAATTAATATTATTTAAATATCAATATTTAAAGATAATATGTATAGGCCTACCAATAGTTATATAATTATATAATATAAATTTAAGAAGCTATATAGTATAATATATAAATATAATGAAGAAATAACTATAATACGTAACTATAAAAAAATGAACTAATATAAAAATGTAAATAAATTAAACTAGAATAAATCAGTGAAGCGTACAATTAGTTTTTAATACTATTTATTTATGTATATTATTAAAAATATATAATATAAATGTAAGTTATAATTATACTAATGAAGATATAATATATTAATAATTACTTTAATAATTAATTTAATATATACATACTGGAAAAATATTCATCATGTATAAACAAAATCAATACATATATACAAACAAATATTTATAATATATAAACAGAATATAATATGGAATGTAATGCATTGAATAAATAATTCTAAAATAAAATAAGCTATTGTTCACTTATCTTGAATTGATTTTATAGAAATTAAATGTAAAATGTAAAATTGAAAACACGACCGTTCAATAAGAGAGACAGAACACGAATTATATGAACAAATACTAATATAATATAAATATAAAAATAAATTAAATATTGTATAATAACAATAGATACTAAATAATAACTTACTCGTTAAGTTGTAACGCTAACCTCGATATATCGACGACCATGTTAAACAGTCGCATACAAAGTAGTGCATCGTAACCTCGTTAACTAAACACCTCGTTAATGATTCGGCTACGTAAGCAAACCTCACCAATGTGTGATTAGTAGTGATGGGATCTAGCCGAGTAATTTCGAGTCGGTTTCGAGTAATTAAAATTTCCAAATTACGATTTCGAGTTGGTTTCGAGTAATATCGAGTAATTTCAAATCGGTTTCAAGTGATATCGAGTAATTTCGAGTCGGTTTCGAGTAATCCAGAATTTACATTTAAAAATGAAACTATGTTAATATATTAAATATATGCCGAATTTAAAAATGTATTATTATCGAAATAAATATATTGAAACTGAAACCGTTTTGAAACCATTATCTTTGAAACTGAAACCGTTTCGAAACCCTTGTCTTTGAAACTGAAACCGTTTCGAAACCTTAACATTGGGTTTCATTCCCATCACTGGTGATTAGATATAGATGAGTCATTATTTCAGAGGAACATTCGCCACCGAATTCGTGATTAATAATCGCGGTTAAATTAAAATCAAATATCGCCACAATTCGCAAATACGGTGTTCGGCGCCGGCGTCATATAATAAATCGTCCCTATTGTAATAAATCGTCGATATTTCACTAAATACACATACGAATCGCTTCAAATTTAAACCACATATAACTAGTATGTATATACACATATGTGGGAAAAATCAACGTCTAATTATGCTTTAAAATAAAGTAATACTCAAATATATAAAGTAGAATGGAGATGAATTTAATAATACCAGATTAAACGATAATAAATTAATATTTTAAAATTCTGAATCGACAGAAGTTATTATTTTTCAATGTTAAGTATAATACTATAAGATCGTATTATAAAATTGTCTCTATATACCATTTTAATTAAAAAACATTATACTCATTTATATTCGTGAATATAAACCTTTACCAAAGGGCGTTACATATACTCTATTTATAACTTAATGCGGGTGTCACGCGCTCAACACCCGCATTAAATTCAAATTACAACTATTTCAATAATTAACTGAAAATGTGTATAATGTTTTTTAATTAAAATAGTACATAGAGACAATTTTAGAATACGATCTTATAGTATTAGACCTAGAATTGAAAAATAATAACTTCTGTCGATTCAGAATTTTAAAATATTGATTTATTATCGTTTAATCTGGTATATTTAAAGTCATCTCAATTCTACTTTATATATTTGAGTATTACTTTATTTTAAAGCATAATTAGACGTTGATTTTTCCCACATATGTGTATATACATACTAGTTATATGTGGTTTAAATTTGAAGCAATTCGTATGTGTATTTAGTGAAATATCATCGATTTTGTTATCACGTGACAATCGGGGACGATTTTTAGGATGGGGACGAAGTATTATATGACACCGGCTTATTACCGCACCTATGACGTCACCACTCACTCCGCACACACCACTCACTCCGCACACTCCGCACACACCGCACACCGCACACACAGGGGCCTACCCGTGTCTGGAGGTGAAATTCATGTTGAAGCGGGACATCGGTTTCTACATGATCCAATTGTACATACCCAGTGTGCTGATAGTGATCCTGTCGTGGATAGCTTTCTGGATCAGCGTGGACGCCATACCCGCCCGGGTTACCATAGGGTTACTGGTTAGTACTAGGTGCATGCCCCTATTGGGGGGTAATGGGGTTCTGGTTAGTACGAGGTACATGTCCCCATGGGGGGGGGGTAATGGGGTTACTGGTTAGTACGAGGTGCATGCCCCCATTGGGGGGGGGGTAATGGGGTTACTGGTTAGTACTAGGTACATGCCCCCATTGGGGGGTAATGGGGTTACTGGTTAGTACGAGGTGCATGCCCCTATTGGGGGGGGGGGGTAATGGGGTTACTGGTTAGTACGATGTGCATCCCCCATTGGGGGGGTAATGGGGTTACTGGTTAGTACTAGGTACATGCCCCCATTGGAGGGGGGGTAATGGGGTTACTGGTTAGTACTAGGTACATGTCCCTATGGGGGGGGGGGGGTAATGGGGTTACTGGTTAGTACGAGGTGCATGCCCCCATTGGGGGGGGGGGATAATGGGGTTACTGGTTAGTACTAGGTACATGCCCCATTGGGGGGGTAATGGGGTTACTGGTTAGTACGAGGTGCATGCCCCTATTGGGGGGGGGGGTAATGGGGTTACTGGTTAGTACGAGGTGCATGCCCCCATTGGGGGGGGGGATAATGGGGTTACTGGTTAGTACTAGGTACATGCCCCATTGGGGGGGTAATGGGGTTACTGGTTAGTACGAGGTGCATGCCCCTATTGGGGGGGGGGGTAATGGGGTTACTGGTTAGTACGAGGTGCATGCCCCCATTGGGGGGGTAATGGGGTTACTGGTTAGTACTAGGTACATGCCCCCATTGGGGGGGGGGGTAATGGGGTTACTGGTTAGTACTAGGTACATGCCCCCATTGGGGGGGTAATGGGGTTACTGGTTAGTACTAGGTACATGCCCCCATTGGGGGGGGGGGTAATGGGGTTACTGGTTAGTACTAGGTACATGCCCCCATTGGGGGGGGGGGTAATGGGGTTACTGGTTAGTACTAGGTACATGTCCCTATGGGGGGGGGGGGTAATGGGGTTACTGGTTAGTACTAGGTACATGTCCCCATTGGGGGGGTAATGGGGTTACTGGTTAGTACTAGGTACATGCCCCCATTGGGGGGGGGGTAATAGGGTTACTGGTTAGTACTAGGTACATGCCCCCATTGGGGGGGGTAATGGGGTTACTGGTTAGTACTAGGTACATGCCCCCATTGGGGGGGGTAATGGGGTTACTGGTTAGTACGAGGTGCATGCCCCCATTGGGGGGGGTAATGGGGTTACTGGTTAGTACGAGGTACATGCCCCCATTAGGGGGTAATGGGGCTACTAGGTAGTAATGGAGCCATTCCCCCCCCCCAATTAATGGAGCAAAGGGCTACCGCCTATTGCGGAACCCATTCCCTCATTAGGAATGTAATAGGGCTACTTGTAATTTGGGAAAACAGCCAGCATTAGAGGGGTAATGGGTAGTACAAGGTGCATGCCCTATTAGGGATATCATAGTTATTTGGATATTACGGGGTGAACGGCGTTCTCTGCACGCCCCCATTAAGGGTTTAATACTGCAACCGGACCCCATTAAGGGTGTAATAAGGACAACGGTTAATAACTAATGGGGGTATATATACCATATGTTATATATAACATCTAACCTATGCCATATTAGTGTTTCAGCGGGGATATTATTTAGTAGTACTAATATATTCCAACCAAGAGTGACGCCTAGCGGATTACTGATTATTACCGGAAGTTGTGTTCGATAGTTTTATGTTAATATCAATAATATTTAATATATTGAGTACCCTGGTCATTGAGTACCCCTGGTCAAGTAGCGCCTGCAACATCATAATCGTACTACTCGGGTTAAATTAGGCCATAGATCAATATTATACTGACCTAATACAGAGAACCAGGGTATTTATGTGCGATGGTTTTATTTCAATGCAAACCATGACTCCATATTAACGAATTAAAATAGTGCATAATTATATTGTTCTTTTTCTGATGCAAACTTTTATATACGTGTATAGTACATCAGAAAGTGGATAAGCAATTGACTGTAGTGTATGGCACTTTCCGCTACGAGCGCTGCAGTCGAAACCTACTATCTGGCCCACTACTTTTTATTTATAATAATATGTATTTATCATATATATATTGATAATCACTACCAATTTTAATATACTATCGATACTAAAAATAAAATTATATATTTAAAATACATAATATCAACATTCCTCGTAATTTTGTGTATTTAAATTGAAGTTATAATACTATTTTATTGATTTTATTGATATTTATAATTTAAATCCATTGATATAGATAGAAGTCACTTTAATCTATTTCGACGAAAAGACTACTGTTTCAATATTTGACATATATAATATGACTAATATCCAATCAAAATCACTGATACCATTTTGTTAATTTGTCGATAAAAGTGTCATTCACGTGTATATCTTTTAAATGCATTGCGTCAATTGCTTATCCACTTTCTTTATATCGATGGTATAGTATTGATTACAATTTGTTGTACATCGATTGATTTGTTTATAGACTGTAATGCTTATATTATCAATACATTAATATATTAATGTATTATAGTATAAACTAACATGTTATATATTAAATATTTTAACCAGATTATATTTGAAAGGCTAATTTTGTTACGGAATTATTGTTATCATTTGTATTAGTATATATATATATATATATATATATATATATATATATATATATATATATATATATATATATTGTAATAATAATAATAATAATAAAGTGTATTTATACACTTGAATAATAATAGCAACAATTCTCTAAATAAGTGTAATCAAATAATGTTAACAACACAATTTAGACATATTTCCAATAATTAATGTGAGGCGGGTAGGACGGGAGGGAGTAACGCTCGTTATAATTTATTATCTAACATTATTGTACTTTAAAATATTAAAATATAGTTAAGTATCTTTAAAATTATGTATAAACTCCGTAAATATAAAAACTCAATTATACTCTAAATGATGACACGCGTTCACGCTTGAGTTCACTATAATAACATCGTATGTCACGTGTCACACAGACGGTATTGACGATGACGACGCAATCTTCGGGCGCTAGGGCGGCGCTCCCACGAGTGTCCTACATCAAGGCCATCGACGTGTGGATGTCCACCTGTCTGCTGTTCGTGTTCGCTTCTCTGCTCGAGTTCGCCGTGGTCAATGTGTTCTCGCGTAAGGTACGTGGCCTCCCTAGCTTTCTCTGTCAACATACCTCTCTCTCTAGCTCACTACGTATGTCTATATAGCTATATCTTTATATATATATATACCTCTATCTATCTCCCTCTATCTGCAAATATATTTATGTCTCTCTGCCTCTTTCTTTATCTTTCTTTAGCTATCTCTCTCTTTCTATATTATATATATATATATATATATATTTATATCACTATCTCTCATTAGCTCTATATATGTACATCTTTCTTATTTCTCTGTTTCTGTTACTATATCCATTATATCTCTATTATATCTCTCTATGTATCTCCATCTCGATATCTTCGTATATCTTTCTAGAATTTTAATATTTAATATATTACGGTTTCGATATTTAATACATGTACTTTTTTTTAAAATGGGTATAAAAAAATTACTAAATATTATATCTTTTTAATGTATTATAAAGTTGTATATATTTATAATTAAACTTATAATATTCTATTATAAATGTCAACATTATCAATAATTAATTACTTAATAAAAGCCTTTTTTAATATAATATTTCTTATATTTTCAATAGAAATTAATACATATATATTATTGTTAACTGCTTAATTCCAAAAATAAAAAATATAAATGTTTACCCTGAATTAAATTATTAGCAATTCATATATTAATGAGAATGTTTCGTTATTTGTAACTTTTCTTCAGTCTAAATTATCGGTAATTCTATTTGCGAAATAATGAATTATATTATTTTTTCTAAATATTTAACATAATAATATTAATAATTGTATTCACTATTTTAATTCTATACCTGATCTTATTATTTATTTAACTAATTTATATATTCTATATATATAATTTATATATAATTATAACTATAGTATGTACTTTAAATTAATCCCAATAATCGTAACCTGTAGGTTGTTAATTGTTCTTATTATGTTAAGGGTAACACTTAATTGTTCTTATTACTTTCAACATTATTAAACTTAATCAACACTGAAAGTATCTTTTCTATAAATGAGTTGGCTGGAGTATTTTTTTATTTATTAATTTTTATCTCTAGATATCCGGTAACATAAAAATTACTTTATTTTATTTAGTATATATTTATAATTTAATGTATTATAAATATTCTATTATAATTCTATTATAATGTCAAACTTATCAATAATTATTCGAGTAGTAAACTCCTTTTTTTAATATAATATTTCTTATATAATGACTAGAAATAAAAAATATATTATATTGTTATCTAATTAATTCCAAAAATTAATAAAACCATATGTTCTTATATTCATACGTTTCTAGAATACTCTATTACAGTCTGCTACACGTAGTTACCAACACGTTAATATACCAATACCACGACAACAATAGGAATTGAAACAAAGAAGGCGCTTATTACGTAAGATGACAATACGACGAGGGATGACGTCACAACAATACGACGAGGAGTTCGCCATGGAACAGGTATACCTGTTCGCTATACGCGCGTATCGCCTGTATAGTATACTATAGTATACTATAGTACACTATAGTGTTTCACTTGTTTATTTTGTGGAGTTCTTTCACCCATCCTGTAACTTAGATGCAGTTTTTTCACTTCTAATCAAATAGCTCTAATGTCCCTTCGAATTCGCCATTTGTCAAGTTAATCTAGGTTTGACGAAAGATGATAATGTTTACTATGCACAATTATATGATATCACTTTTAAATATTATTTTAAAACCATCTATGCATTTCTATAGCCAGTTTGCTTATAACCCGCGTTATACAACCAGCAGTTGATGCCTTATACGTCTTATAATGCCTCATATTCCATATTTCATGCTATTTAGCCAGTTTAATATCATTTTATATAAATTTATGTATATATATAATTATTTAAATATATAAATAAGTTGTTATTCATATTGAACATATAACACTATAATACACTCTATAACTAAAATAACACTGTATAACTACTCTTTATAGCTTTTGTTTAAAAGTATAAAGTTTTGTTATATTTTATTCGTATTAGTATAAAGAGAGTATACCACTACCAGTAGTTCCGGAAATAATGTCCGGAAATGTTTGCTAGAAAGTGATTTTCTAGCAAGTTAACTACAATTATAGTTGGATGCCCCCTTACTTTCCGGCAACTTAACAGAAATATAGTAAATTTAAAGGGGTATCTTACTACAACTTTCTAGAAAATCGCTTTATAGCAAACATTTTCGGACATTATTTCCGGAAATGCTGGTAGTGAGATACCCCGTTACACAAATTGTAATGGCAAAAATTACAATATAAATTGGAATTAAATTACTTCCGTAATAGAAATCTTTAAATATAAATAATATAGTATAACCGGGACAACCTATACATTTCCATACATATACATATAACGAATGAATACGCATTATATACAGATGGGTATACTCGATAATACGATGAATCAGAACAATGGCTCGGAACCGTACCCCATGAGGGGTAGAAACTACCTAATCGATTCGGATGCCAGACTCAAGGCGCGAAGGATAGACAAAATGTCGCGTAAACTGTTCCCTCTGACATTCCTCTCCTTTAATCTGATATATTGGCTCGCCTACATTCTAGGTTGACGCCCCCAACTATAGACACGCCCCCAATATAGTCACGCCCACTAATGTATAAGCGCCTCCTCCACTGACTACCATGGATATATAAGACGCGCTCCCGATGCATCCTAACGAGTGACATAATCACCATCTATGTCACCATATTACAACACCTATTATGTCACCCTATTACGACACACTATTACGACACCTATTACTAAGCATTACACCACTTAATATCAGTGGAAACAACGTTACTATTCATTAAATGTAAATTCTAGCTGTATATATTCTTAAGGTAATAGGTGATACCACCTACTACCGAATCTTATTTTATAAATTAAAGAGGCGAATGTGTTTAGATCAATTTAAATTATATTTATTATGTAACACGTTATATTATACTATATTATTATGTAATACGTTATTATCGAATACATTGTTATCGCGAATTCATGCTTCATAAACATGTCTATTACATAGATTACAAGTTTTCACCATTTTTATAAGAAAAACAACAATAAAACAAACATGGATATAGTTTTATTTAATTTCTGGGAATATTTTCTTATGTTTCCTATTTTTTTTAAATCATAAATAATTAATATAATCAACAAACTAACATGGAAGTTACATTTAAAATTAGCATAGTCATCCGAGTAAGATGTATGTATTGTATTATATTCTGAATATCGGCAATATGTTAATTATTTCTTAAATAATGAATTGTACTCGATATATCTAAGATTAAGGGTATACAATATATAAGGTATTTAATTCAAATTATAAATATTTTATAAATTCCATGATCTAGTAGGTTAATTGACGAATGTACTATTTTGAAGTGATGTATATTAAAAATTAGCTAATGGTAATTAATAAGTAGTTCGTGTAGCGATTATAAGTTGATGTTACATATAGATTGTTCTGAGATCTAAGTGAGTTCTTGATAATATTTTATAAATGATTACATGGTATATTAATAGTGTGTTTAGAGTATAGTATAGAAAGGCATGGAGTTTAATTATAATTAAATATAGTGTAACATTTTTAGATTAAAACTATTAGATTAGCGGATGTCAAATAAAATAAAGTTTAAATAAATACAAGTGGTAGCATTTATGTTATAGGGAGTATATCTGAAGTACCTTTTAAGGGGTATTTTGTGGGAAATTATCCCACAAACGGATGTTAAATAAAATAAAGTTTAAATAAATACAAGTGGTAGCATATATGTTATAGGGAGTATATCTGAAGTACCTTTTAAGGGGTATTTTGTAGGAAATTAACCCAAATTATTATTTGTTACCAACTTTTGATTTTTTTTAAATATATATTTGCTTGTATATTTTGTTTACCTTTTATCTATCCCATAGCATTTGGATGCCGTAGGGGAGCAGTTGATTTCGTCACAATTTGTTTCCATCCCTCTCTATTTTCTGCAGCTCTCATCGCTTTATTTATATCAAGACCAGTCCATTTCACGATATTTATATATATATATACATATGAGTGTTTAGTGTTTTGTTATGTATACATATGTATGTGTATGTGTGTGTATTTATGTTATGAATGAATTATATATAACATATAGAGATTCGATTACAAAATATAAAACATTATGTTATCAATAATTATTAATATTTATGTCGGTGTTATTATAAATATAATCTGGTAAGACGGTGCGATTCTCTTGGGATATAAAGTCGATATGGTAACTTTATCACAACTGTCATCTTCACTTTAAACTAGTAACATAATGGGAAATTAATCGCGACAATAATAAGAATATCGGTGAATGTTATAATACAACATGTGCAATAGCATCTCGTGTCAGCTGCCTAGTAGGTTATTATCGAGAATGATTATTAGAGGATGTCGGAAATAGAATAATAAATAAGCTACGATGAACAAAGATATAATATATGTTATAATAATTGTTAAGTATGATTTGTAATCCTAACTACGCGTTATCGTACGTGCATGTGTTTGAAATGAATGATATGATCTAACTAAGATAATTGAAATCTTACAGCTTACTATTGGATTCTTCCACAAATTCCGTATTTGCTAAAAGTCAGGTTTATAATAATAAATTAAAATGAAAAACATACAAAAAGTTATCCGGTGTTAGCTTTCAATAAGATAGTAGATATTATAATATTATGGTTTTTTTAAATTTATATACAAACTTTTTATTAAAAAGAAGTATTATATATATGTATAAAACGCTATTTAATAATACGGATATATCTAATATTATCAAAATCGGTAATAAAATAACTATAATAATTATAAGCACCATATACACGAATACATTTAAATATCATAAAATAAAATAGACTTTTATTGTAACACTGATTACCTTTTACTGATTGATTTATTGTCGATGTTTATATTTAATTATGATAGTAAATAATGAAAATATATAAACATGCCATATATATATGTATAGGGGAAAGAAACCGAATACGGAAAGTAACCGAATACGGATAGTGCCCGAATACGGACACTCTCGGTATATCAGTAACCATAAATCATACAATAAAATGTTTAATGAATAAAATATTCATAATTATATAAATAGTCTAAACAAGTATTTTTTATTTTTTAATTATTCAAAATATTGTTGATATATCAAATAAACTGATTTTTTTATTAAGATTTGAAATTTATGAAAAAAAATTCAACTTAAAACCTTATCAATAATATACAAATGTATCGATATAAAACATAACACTATATTATTAAATAATAAAGCAAATTCTATAATTATATTTATAATTTCTATATTTGTTAATAAGTGAACATAGTTAAAAATTAACAAATAATAATACATATTTGTATAAAATACTAGTATAAAAACATTAATACATTATATGATTATATTATAATGGAAATTTATAATCAGAGATGATTAAAAGGTTTTACGATAATTATTATTAATTAAACTAAAATGAATTTTAATAGAAAATTATAATTCATAATTTATGTTGGTATAAAAAATACATTATACGATTATATTATAAGGGAAACTTATAATCAAAGATGATTAAGGCGAGGTACGTCGTTCGCGTGCGAAATGTAAATAGATTTTTTTATAGTTTACTAAAATATCATTCTATAATTAAGTAGTTTTTTATTACATATCCATTCATTCAAATATTTATTATATATTTTTATAAATATGTGTTGTATTTTTCATCAATAAACAAAGACAACTTAAAATTAATAATTATTATTAAAATATAAAAAATGAGTACATTACAACCTATTGTATTTTCAACTTATATTGACAATTTCAATTCATTATTTTCATTATTTACATTATTCAAGGAGAAATTGAATTTTTAGTAAGAGTAATATATAAAAAATATTATTTTGTGTAAATAGCATTTAAAGTTTATTACAATCAAATTTTGAATTACCATTTAGTAAATGATATTACATACATATATGTACATGTATAATATAGAATACATAAAATATATGATATGAAAAATAATATTTATATATATAAAGATTATTGTATGTTATATGAATAATATGTATAATAAATACATTATAATACATTTGTATATATTACATTATTTGTGATCTAAAATTCTTGCATTTAATTGGAAAATAATTATATCATAGCAACCACTATAGTATAAAATAAATTGTATACAAACAAAGACTCATTAATTCATTAGTTTATAAATGAATTTAATTTTTCAAAATTGATAAATAAATTATAAAGTTATACAGCTTTTATTTAACCGATTATTTAGTAATTATTACTAGTAATTTAAATTTTATATTCAATTGGTACTTCCAACAAAGTACTCTTTTTATGTACTTCTATGACGATTTGAAATATACTTTATAGATCAAATGATAGATAAATATTTGATTATTTTATTTCTAATATAATAATTAAAACAATTTTGTTGTTGAAAATAATAATTCCGAAGAACGTACCAATAGTTGCTTAAATAGTTTTATGATAATTATTAATTAGTTAACCTAAACTGAATTTTCAATATCAGAATTCCATAATTCATGTACCTTGGAAGCCTCCAAACTTTTATGGACATAAGCAGATGGCCGCAATGAGCATATGAAGTTTCATATGTAACCTATAAAGTAGATAGTTTCAGTACATTAATAAGGAAACATAGTTAAAAATTAACAAATTATAATACATATTCTATACTAGTACAAAAATACATGGATAGGATTATATGGGAAACTTATAATCAAAGATGATTAAATGATTTTATGATAATTAATAATTAGTTAACTTAAAATGAATTTTCAATAGCAAATTATAATTCATAATTTATGTTGGTAAAAATACATTATACGATTATATTATAAGGGAAACTTATAGTCAAAGATGATTATATAATGATATAACTAATATTAATATTAAGGTATTCTACATAATATATGTTATATTGCATAATTAATTAGTATATATACATAGGTTATACCTTCGGGCTAGACGTTATTAATTTGATTAAAATATAAATGTTTCATTATATGATATATATACTGACTATGTATAGTCACATTTATTTATATGTATTAAATTACAAGAGCCAAAACTCTAAATTTCAACATTCAGTGTATACACAACAAGATTCATAACGAGATACCAATATTATATATTATCAAATTAAGTTCATACTCATTTCACTATCCATTATCACATAAAGATAGTTAAGAAAATTAATAACTATTCATAGAATAAAATTAACATTTTAACATAACATAAAATTAAACATTTTAAGTTGCCTTATTAACATTGACCCTATCAGTAATGTTATTACTGATTCTGTCAAAAATATCATATCCAATAATAGTATACTTTGGCCAGTTAATAGATGTTGCGATATGATCACAATAATAACTGCTGTATCACCAGGAAGTTGATCAATATCGATAACATGCATAGATGTCCCATTGATAACATAAATATAATTTACATGAAGTCTTTCCTGGGTCGTCGAATCCAAGTTATAATATAATTATCAAATATGAATTGTTTAGCAAAATAATTTGACAATATATATAACTCTCTCGACATATTGTTAACCGTAGATAATGAATAATTATCGATATTAAAAATATCTACTAATTTAGATATATTTAAAATAGTATTGGAATGGATACAATTGGTTTCATGCCATTCAGTAAGATATAAACTAACATATGCATATCAGATATAACTTTTTGAAGTAGATGGTTTAGCGACAATACTCTTCCTGGTAAACGATATTTTTCAAGCAATTGAACAGACTGATGTAAGCTAAAATAAGAACATATTTATATTATATATATTTATAATATATAAAATATGTAAATAATTTATTAATTATTTATCAAGTAAATATGTAATAAGTACTTGAATGTAATTTAAACTATACTTATCAGTATAATAGCAATACATATCTTCTATATAAGTATTTTTATAAATTTATAAATATCTATTAAATAAACTCAAATAACTAAATAATTAATAAAATATATACTCAGTGATAGGAACAATCATGACTTTTCATGATCGTCGATATCTTTTCACAGTCATTATGTAAAGATCGTCGATCCTCGATCGTGTAATTATTTTGATCATCGATCGCGATCGCCGATTGTTTTTATGTAGATTTATTCTCAACACTATTTTCAATAGATCGCACTTATTAATAATGGATACCAAATTAGTTTATTGTCACCCATTGTTAGATGTATTAAAGGAAGGATTAAAACGTAGGTTTAACGATTATTTGTTATTTGATTATTCCATCAATAGTGTCATTATAGCAACAATATCTAACCAAAAATGTAAGTTAAATTGGTTAATTAATTATGCTGAAGAAAAAGATGTTGTTATCTACATTTAAGTAATATGTTAATAAACATATCCCAGATAACGAGGCTTACATAACTACACCAGAACAAAGCGAAGCTAATTCTGATGAATTATGTTATTGATGATAATGGAATAGCCACTTCTAAATAAACTGTAGAAATAGATATACTCAATTGTATAAATAGTAAAAATACTAATTTAGATATATTTATATTTTATAATTTATAACCAGTGTATTTAAGTCTTTTTGTAAACAATAATTTGTTCTAATAAATTATATGAGATATATGACAGATTTGAATATTAAAATATAAATATGTAAGTCTAATTGGAAGTTTCAGCAATATTAATTATTAATTTACAAGTATATAAATATATTAATTGTAATCTAAAATAAGTAAAGTACTGGGCGCTATTATATATACTAATAAAGTTATAGATAAATTAGTGAATTTTAAATTTAAATAAATATTATTTTTTTGTAATAGATTCTATTACTAATTATTAGTCTAATAGAATGATTCTTAAGTTCATATTTAATCACATATTTGTATTAATATAGATCACAATTATATTTAATATTAAAATTATAACATTAACTAATTTTTAGAGTATGTTTATATAAATAGTAGATAAGTCACCTTACAATCACACACACAGTTTCTCTCTGAACGATATTTAATACATTATTTTAATAATAATTTATTATATTTTAAAGTAAAATAATTTGTGAAAAACAAATGAGCACACCCCTTAATAATAATAATTATAGACATTAATTGAATATTAACATTATATTTATCTGAAATCGTGTTATCCTCTTCATCTGAAGATTTCGATGTGATTCTGAGTAGGATTCTGAGTAGATTCTGAGCCTATCTTGTATCTGTATAACATAATTAAGATAATAATTGAACATTATATTTATATATATATATATTTGTTGATAATAAAGAGTATAAAACATATTGTTATCTAGAATTCCTAGGAGTATTAAGTATATATATATATATATAAATGATAATTATCTCAAAAATGTTATATAATTATTAAATCCTTTTTATGTTGGTAATTATTATACATAATGTTTAGTATATGATGTAAATATGAGGAGTATGTTTATATAAATAATAGATAAGTCACATTACAATCACACATACAGTTGCTCTCTGAACGACATTAAATACATTATTTTAATAATAATTAATTATATTTTAAAATAAAATAATTTGTGAAAAACAAATGAAATGAGCACACCCCTTAATAATAATAATTATAGCTAGACATTAATTCAATATTATCATTATATTTATCTGAAATCGTGTTATCCTCTTCATCTGACATGTCGATGTGATTCTGAGTATCTTGTATCTGTATAATATAATTAAATTTAACTTATAATTAAATTTAACAATAATGAAAATTAAAAATAACTAAATATGAAAAAAAATATGATTTATTAATACAAATCAAAGTAAATAATAATATTTTAATGATTTATAATTAAATATATAATTACAAATGAATATCAAAAATAGTTAAATATTATAAATACAAATTTATAAAAAATAATGATTTATGATAATATAATAAATAATGTAACATTTAATGTTATGAATAAAATTAATATAAATAATAATATTTTAATGATTTTTAATTAAATATATAATTACAAATGAACATAGACACAGACTAGAGGCGCCAAAAATCTATGACTAATAGTTTATTCGATATCGGAGCGCGCGCTTTCGGAGTTGAGACGCCCGCCTCTAGATATGGGCGTGTCATAGCTTAGCTATGCGTATTTGTTAAATCAACGCGTACACATAATACTGATATATATATATATATATATATATATATATATAATTAAACTATATATGTATATATAATACATTATATATTATATATATATATTAAATATTAATATATATATATATATATATATATATATATATATATATATATATTTAATACAAATAGCTAAGCTATGACACGCCTATATCTAGAGGCGGGCGTCTCAACTCCGAAATCGCGAGTTCTGATTTCGAATAAACTATTAGTCATAGATTTTTGGCGCCTCTAGTCTGTTATAACCCTAATGAATATCAAAAATAGTTCAATATTATAAATACAAATTTATAATAAATAATGAATAAAATTAATATAAATACAAATATTTTACTGATTTATAATTACATTTAAAATTACAAATGAGTACACAAATATTTTAATATTAGAAATAAAACGTTATAAAAAATAATGATCCTAAAAAATAATGATGGATAATGATTAATGATACCTAAATAATTTGTTGAATAAAATCAATATAAATAATAATATTTTAATTTATAATCCTGAATATATATATATATTTCATATATTTTATGGTTATAATTTGCTAGTATTGAGTAAGTAAATGTTAACGAACATGTAAATAAAAGTTCCTGGCAGAAAGGGGATGTTGTATTATGAGTGTTATGACATATATAAATCCATATATGATTTTAACGCGATTTTGGTTAGTGAACATGTGTATTGTTAAAATTAAAAATACGATAATAAATAATTATTTTTGAAAAATAATTTTAATTGCTGCATCATTATGAACGTTTTATCTATAAATGTGTTATTAAATATATAATATATACTTAATAATAACTTCATAAAATATTATACAAATTTACATAAATATTGAAAATATTGAAAATTAAAATGGAGGCAAATCTCAAATTTGTCAATTAATAATACTCGATAAATCATTTATTGAATGCTTATTTACATAAATAATATTTAATAATTATTAATAACGATTTAATATAATTTTAGATTAAAAATGTGATAACAAATATATATTTTTTTTTAATAATTTTACTTGCTGTGTAATTATGAACGTTTTATCTATAAAAGTACCTATAAATATATTGTATATAATTTATAATAACTTCATAAAATACTACACACATTTATATAAATATTGAAAATATGTATTATCAAAATACTGTTTGAAAATAATTTTCAAAATGTTAGATTTATTAAAAAATAATTTGTCAATTAATAATATTCAATATCAACTTAATAAATTATTTATTTAATGCCTGAATTACATATATAATATTATTTTTGTTATTTATAAATATATATTATAACAATGAATATATAATATATACTTATTATTATTAAAATACGTACTATATTTACTATAATATTACATGTTTAGTGAGCTATAATTTATAGAATAAATAATGTTTAGATTATTATTTTATTATAATTGTAAAGTCATAAATGCTATATAAATTAATTATTTTTGAATATACCTAAGTATTGATTTATTTTCTATAAATAAATTATATATAATTATTATAATAATATCTTCATAATTAACTGGACACTTATATTATATAATATATAAAAAGTTAAAACATGTGCTATCAAATTTTTTTTTAAATATAATATTTTATATCATCTTAATTAATCATGTATTTAATAAATATACATATACTATTTGTAATAATACATTTAATATATAATTATTATAATAAAACTATTATAATAATGTTACATGTTTAGAAAGGTTACCTTTAATGGGTGGCGAAACATGATTTTATTGTAGTATTTTCAAAATAATGTTGTAGATCTCATTATCATATAATTATATAACTTAATATATACATAGATCTAAATGTAATTAATAAGGCTTTTTTTCCAACACAATGTAATCATTCTCTTATTCATTTCAGAGTTATCGTAATTTAAAAGTAACCCTTATTTAAAAAATCTCATATATCCACCATGTAAATATTCATGTTTTGCCGTCCATAAGACTTTAATTTTATAAATAATAGATACTTTTAGTAGACATTTCTAGTAGTATCATTGTCGTTATATTATTGTTATCATCAAAATCATACATTTTATATACAACCTAATTATCATGATTAAATATCTTAAATTTTACAAACAAATTTAATTTATTAGTATTATTTCTTCATATACATTTTTATAGTATTACTATTATGCTTTATGTAATATATTTAATATCAATCTATAATAATATATATTAGTATTAATTGTTCGTATAAATTTTATATAAATACTGTTATGCTAGCATATTTTAATACTATTATTGAGCGGAACAGATCTACATATTAGCTAGTTATAGTGCTACAGGTATTGCATGTGTAGATTTCTGAACAATATATCAATTTATATGTATATTATATGAGTATAGCTAAATAAATATATTATGATTACATAATAATAAAGAGCTGTTTTAAATAATAAATATAATATTTAGTTTATACAAATTAATGTATTAATCATAATGGTCAATATATTTATTTATAATATCCGAATACATTCATATATTTCTCTATATAGGATTTTTAGGACACTGTTGGGGCATAGAAGATGGGCACAAGAGATGTTCTTCTCTTGATGTCATCGCATGAGTGACGTCTCGTATCCTGGTGTCCAATAAAGAACTATATACAAAAGTTGATGGACGATGCATATACAGTGAGGAGCCCTACCAAATATGATGAGCGATAGAAATGATCTGAGAACGCGTGTCATGGTGTAACGATAAAGCTTAACCTGGTAAGTAAAGTTAGTATCTGTATATACATATCAATTAATGTTTTGTTCACAAATCCATCTTGCATCTATTTCCATATGCCCTACTACAATTAAATACATTTTAAATCTACGGCGGTTATTTTATTTGGTTTCATTCATATCACTATATAATTATATATTTAATATTTTTGTATAGCTCAAACTATCAGTTACTATATGAAAATGTATTAATTAATATCACTCACTATTATATAGTTGAAGACAGTGGAAAGGCTATATTTAATATTAATCAGTGGATGTCTGATCACCGGTGAACTACTGGACATGGATAGAAGCGACCTGAGACGATTTGTTACTGAAGCTAGTGAGAAAATTACCACTACGATTCATGATTCATGGAACTAAAAGTTAGTCAGTAAGAGTTGAATACCTATATTCCAGTGAATTTTATAGGTATTAAGTTATGGATTTAATTAAAAATAAGAATATAAATAATATAATATACTTTTAAC
Organism: Osedax fenrisi; assembly: GCA_964019155.1. Classification (NCBI taxonomy): domain Eukaryota; kingdom Metazoa; phylum Annelida; class Polychaeta; order Sabellida; family Siboglinidae; genus Osedax; species Osedax fenrisi. Next base: position 6,233,294 of record OZ025243.1, read on the forward strand.
TTCGATAACTAATACTTTTAACTTCTAATATTAAATATAACAATTAAATTCTTTGTAACATTTTTATTTAATTAATAATTATTTTGATTTTATCAAATATAAATATACTCTTAAATCCAAACAAGAATTTAACTAAAATATATAAAAATACAAATAGAGCAGATCTGATTTTTATCATTATTTAATTACTAATTTAAAAAATCTATTTTATCATATACAAATGTATATATATATATATATATATATATATATATATGTTTTATTCAAATACAATAACAAAATCAATTACAAATGATAACAATCATATTTTAATAATTATGAAAACTTATTTAATCAGATATGCATGTTTAACATATGATATCTTATTAAAATATAAATACTCTAGCAAATACAAAAATATTTATGGTTAATAATTCAAATGCAGAAAATATGATTTTGGTAATTAATAAATTTCAAATATAATAATGTATTTGATTAATATTTACAAATAATATTTGAAATATTAATATAATCCTATTCAAATTTAAATACAAATAAATACATATTTACTAAAATTTAAATAAATTAAGTCTGATTAATGATTCATATATAATTACATGATTTTGATATTTATGATCATTTATTTATATAAAAATATATATGTAATGTCTATGTAACTATAAATACACACAAATACAAATAAATGTATGATTTATCAATCAAATATACCTAATCTGTTTTAGATAAATATTAAAATATTAATTTTGATATATTTATATAAGTTTGATACATATTGATGAAAAAAAATTGATACATATTTATATAAGTTTTATTCATAAATTAATTAATTTTGTAATGTTTTAAAGGTATCATTGATATATATTGGCAACTAAAGAAAAGTGATACAACGAAATTGATACAGGTTTAGTATATTTAATTATAAATTAAATTTACATGTATCCATCATTAATTTTGTATTGTTTTATAGCTGGATTATAAGTTACAAATCTGATGACTAAAGGAAAGAGAAAGAAAAAAAGATTCTATTATTGTAAATGTTCTATATATATTTTAATATATTGTATTAAATATATATATTTTTGTTATTAATATATATATATATAGGTTAGTACTTAATGTTAAAATAAATTGTATATATGAAAAAATGATGTATAATATTTATTATTGAAATGCATTTCACATGTGTTTATAATTTAATTTTAAATAATATTTATAATTGAAATGTGTTGAATTTATAATTTAATTTTAAATAATATATAAATAAAGTAGAATTTAGAAAGTTTTGCATAAATTATTAAATAATATGTGTTACTATAATTTCTTTTCTTGTAAAAATATAAATAAAATTCATTATTTCCCATATTGGGTAGGAATGTTGATCATTTTTTTATAACTTTTATTACATAATTATATATATAATAAAGTGTTAATTGAATTAACAAATATTCATTTTTAAATGAGTTATGGTCTAATATATATTATAAATTAATTAAAACTCATAATTCCTATCTACACCATGTCAAATTTGTACAATTTTTTTTGCACATTTTTGATAATAACTATTTTTTAATAAAAATTAAAAAAAACTAAGATACAAGTTATATTATAGAATTTAAAGATCTTTTTAAAAATATAAATTAAATTAATTTTAGATAAAAAAAATTAATTTGTTCCTATAGTGGGTAGAAATGCTGATCATTTTGTTTAGAATGTTACATATTTATATATTTACATTTATAATAAAGATAGTCTGTTAATTCAAGTTTTGAGGATGCATATTTACGTTGTAGTCTGCGAAGTAGTTGCCTCGGGTTAACAAGCTCAATATTAAACCATGGAAATTTCGAATAAGTTCGGTTGATAAGAGTAATTGAGGGTAGGACACTACACAGATATCAAGCGAATGATAAATGCCAAATTAAAATAATCAAAAAGTGTAGACAAATCAAAAGATATAATGTTGTCAAGTTGATGTAATACAAAGTTAATACACATTGATTTATGATCTAGAAGATCGATTAATTTGTATCACCGGCAAGATTAAATCAAATAATATGGCAAAGTGATCAGCTATTATAGAAATTGAGTGGCATATGAAATTAATTTAGAATCTAAATACAAAAAAAGTTAATAGTATTACTATTAGTGTTAGTAGTAAAGCTAACATGTTGCGTCAGGGAATACTCAAATATAAGTTCATTCAGAGATTAGGAAGTAAGATTTTCATTGTTAATTTGAATATTAAAATTACCAAGAATAACCACTTTAATTGATGTGAAATATTTTAAAATAGAAGATAGGCCATCTAAGAAACTTCATAGGCTAATTGAAGGTGAACGGTAAATAAGTAGTATTACAATGGTAAATAATGATGTAAACTGAATACAGATCAGAATTTCATATAAAGAGAAACATGGGGTAGATAATGAAATAAGCTTAAGTTCCGATAAGAATAACATAGCTAGTCCACACGACGATGTGATGTAGACCTATTAGCAAGCAATACTTAAAAATAACCAGGGGTCAGTTGGGAATCTAGAACAGAATCATCAATAGTTAGCCAAGTCTCATTAATAGCAGAAATATAAAATTACAATCAATAATGAATTGTGTAATCAAATTAACTTTATTTCGTACTGATCTAGCATTGAGGAGTTGAAAAGAATATTTAGGAGAGGGCACTGGTAGTCAATCAACAGTTTCTGATTTTTTTAAGAGATCATTTTCTTTTTCCATTGTGGAATTCCAATTGTAGTAACCACTTACTGTTAAAGTACTATAGTATATTATAAAATACCTATTATATATTATAGTATTATTTATAATCTTCAAATGGATATAAATTAAATTTGCTTTATTTTGTATATATATATATATATATATATATATATATATACATATTATAAGTAAACCTTCTTATTTTATTTCCAAAAGATGTTCCGGGTGCTCTACAATTTATACGTCTAGGACAAACATTTCCGAGATATGGACGTTAATTTAAATTTATTTGTTCATATTTTGTTTTATTATTGTTTGGGGTTGGTTGGATATTTTATTATTTTACTGTTATTATGTGATCTATTAATTTGTCTGCTCATATTTTAGTTATAAAACCAAATAGTGTTTTGTTGTTTGCTCATGATGGGGTAATTAATTACAATTAAATTATTTATATTTATTTTAATATTTATCATAATTTTAGAAAATATTTTATAAAACCATAAATAATGAATTGGATCCTCACTATAATGTCTATGTCTAAAATACATGCATTATAATAAATAAATATAATATAAATAAAATTATAAAATAAAAATATAAATATAATTGAATATCTAGTGGAATACTATATGAAAAAAACTTAATGTGAAACAAGTTCTAGGGGCCTACCATATCTCAGGAGGGGCCTAGCCGATCTCAGGGGGGCAAGGCCCCCGCAGGCCTCCCCCGTGGCTACGGGACTGGTTATAACTCTATACGAAATATAATATATTTATATATTATATTGAATATTGTAATATTTGTAATCATCCCTATGTACCAATTAATTATATCTACTCATGTTTTATATTAAAAAAAATTAGGTTTATCATTTAAACTATATTCCATAAATCAAATATGTTATATAGGAATACCGCATATGAATACCGGCATATCAATCTAAAGGGCTTCGCCCCTTATATGTATAGAGTATATCCCCATCTATTCCATATAATACCTACCATTTTGAATATTAAATAATATAGGCTACCAGGCTGGGAGTCCCAGCTAACAGTAAGAGCAGCATAATAGCAGCATAACAGCATATGTTATAGCCTCACATGTTTACATTGTGCTATTATGCTGCTATTAAATGTATATTATGCTGCTATTAATTTGTCATGCTATTATGCTGCCATTATGTTAATACTATGCTGCTATTAATTTTAAAAGTATATTATGATGCTATTATGCTGCTGTTATTAGAATAGCAGCATAATAGCAGTATAATATACTTTTAAAATTAATGGCAGCATAACAGCAGCATAATAGCATGACAATTTAATAGTAGCATAATATACATTTAATAGTATATCATATATAATATATCCTTATTATATATTATATAATTTATTAATTATTATAATAATATTATATTATATATAATTTTTATAATAAGTATTTAAATATAACCTGTTCAACGAATATTATTTCGATATTAACTAATGTTTATTTTGATATTATATATAAATTTCATTATGTCACATTAATATTATATGATAAGAAGATTGAAAATATATCAAGTCGGTTCTCCAAAGAATTTTATCAAAACTGTTAGAATATTGGTTCTTAGGAGAACCTATTTGGATATTTATAAACTGAAGATCCATTTTTGGTTCTTCAAAGAACCATGGCAGAATTCCGTAAAAAATATTGGTTCTCTGAATACCAATGTCGGTTCTTTAACCACAAATGGTTCTTCAAAGTACCATCTGTTTTAAGAGTGTGTTCGTATTCGGACATGGATACCGAATACGGATACCCCCGTATCTATGGAATTAAAATATTAAATAACATTTTAAAATTACAATGATATCCATAATCATATAATATTAATATATTGTAATTTTTAAATAAAAATAATGAATCATAAAATGTTAAGACCATTTATTGTTAAAGTGTCCGTATTAGGTTACTTTCCCCTACTTATAAGTAAAGAATTGCTATTACTGATTTTATAGATTTGTAGTGTTTCAATAATATATATGTTATAACAACTATAGAATAAGAATTTAAATTTGAAATATTAGAAAAATAAGTATATATTATTTTTTTGTAATAGTACTAATGAAAAAAAATATATATACATATTTATAAAATAAAATGAATGTTAATTTAATTTAATTTATTTTAAAGACTTATAAATATAACGTAATAATAACAATAACAATAATAGTGAAACACGAAACTAACGATAATCATAAATAACATAGAAATAAATGTACACAATGTGCACTACACATGAAAATATATGTTTAAGAGTATGCAGTGAGGAATATGGATGCCCTACATGATACCTACATGAGATGTTAGTATTATTTTAAATATTGTAGTTGTAGAAAGGGAACTTATGTCTATTGGAAGTGTATTCCATATGTTGAGCAGAAATGTCCCAGATTCTGATTTTAATTAAACAATGATAATATCAGGTAAGAAGAATTTTCAGAACGCAGAAAAATATTTTCAAAGGGGGTATCCCACTATTAGTATTTCCGACAACTTGCTGGAAATATTTTAACTTAAAAACTATTTTCTATCTAGTTACCTACAAAGATAGTGGGAAACCCGGGTAGGGTAAGGGGCCCCTTACTTTCCGGCAACATGCCTGAAATATAATAACTATATAGGGGGTATCCCATTACAACTTGCTAGAAAATGGTTTTGAAGTTACAATATTTCCGGCAAATTGCTGGACAATTTTGTAGTGGAATACCCCCTTAAGAAATAAGTCATTTGTTTATGAATACATTATGGTATATTAAAGTATATGTATACCTATGGACTTCTTCCAATCATTTGGCCAAATATGTATAGATGTAGTTAATTATAATTAACTACATCTATACATATTTGGCCAAATGATTGGAAGAAGTCCATATATGTCCCTATTTACAAGAAAGGAGATAAAAAAGAATGTGGGAATTATCGAACTATTGCCTTAATCTCACATGCTAGCAAAATACTTCTGAGAGTTCTACAAAAAAGACTGGAGACCTTCCTTATCCCTGAACTACCGATCGAACAAGCCGGGTTTAGAAGAGGTAGAGGAACTATATACCACATTCAAACATGAGATGGCTGATGGAAAGAGCTAGGGATAATCAAAGAGAACTATTCATGTGTTTTATTGACTACAAGAAGGCATTTGATTGTGTAGATCATCAACGATTATGGAACATTCTCAAAGGTATGGGAGTACCTGAACATTTGATTGTCATGCTTAGTAACTTGTATACAAATCAGGAAGCGACTATAAGGACAGAGTATGGATAGACATGCAACATACCGATTGGTAAAGGAGTACGCCAGGGTTGCATTCTATCTCCATTGCTATTCAACATCTATGCAGAAAAGATAATGCGAGAGGCTCTAGATAAGTGGGACAAAGGCATTGGCATAGGTGGAAGGAAAGTATCAAACCTGAGATATGCGGATGACACCACATTGATAGCCGGTAATAGAGAGGACCTTATAGAACTTATAGAAAAAGTCAAATCGTCGAGTGAGAAAGCTGGGTTATATCTAAATGTCAAAAAAACTAAGGTGATGGCAACAGGAGAACTAGATTCTATAATAGTTGATGGCGAAAATATAGAAGTAGTTGAAATATTTGTGTTCCTGGGAGCCTTGATAACAAGTGACGGAAAAATAGATATGGAATTACGCAGAAGAATTGCAATGGGAAAAAGTGCAATGGGGAGTCTGAGGAAAATTTTTAAAGATAGAGATTTAAGACTCGCCACTAAAGTAAAAATTGTACAGACACTTATTTTCCCGATTATTCTATACGGTGCAGAAACCTGGACTCTAAAGAAGAAGGAAAGAGCAACAATCGATGCTTTCGAAATGTGGTGTTGGAGAAACCTGCTTGGAGTGACTTATATAGATAGGAAGACAAATATAGAAATCATTGCCAGCATAAAACCCAAAAGAACGCTAGAGGCATAAATTGTCAAACTTGCCGTATCATACTTCGGACACGTGGTGAGAGCGGACTCGATGTAGCTACAGCTGATGCTAGAAAAGATGGATGGTCAACGGCGAAGGCCACACATAACGTGGCTGAACAATGTGAAGAATTATATAGCCAACGACAACATCATTAAGATACTAGCAGAAGCCAGAAATAGAGTGATATGGAGAGGAACTGTCATGGACGTCAGCAGGGGTCAGTTACGTCTCGACAGCACAAGGTAACAAGGTATACATATGTATAGTACACCGAGCTATTGAGTTTTGTAGAATATGGAGTTTCTTTAATTAGTGTAAAGGTAGTGGTGTGAGGGAGTACTACAATTGGCAAAGTTGCATATTATTAAGGATGATGTAATAGGTTTATCTATATTAATTTTAAGTTAACGTATAATTATTCAGAGGGAATGAAGATGAAAGTGCATGGTTTGAATAATATGGGAATCTTGGTGCATAATAATACACGTATTTGTGATTCACGATTTGTTACCTTTTACCTTTTACCTATCCCATAGCATTTGGATGCCGTAGGGGCGCAGTAGATTTCATCACAATTTTGTTCCATCCCTCTCTATTTTCTGCAGCTATCATCGCTTTATTTATGGCAAGACCAGTCCATTTCACGATATTGTCTTGCCATTGCATTTTGGCCTACCTCGTCTTCTTATACCTTCAATAGAACCCTGAAGAATTGTTTTGGACATGGAATTTGATCTTATCACATGACCAAACCATCTCAGTTTATTCGTGATAACCATTTCTAGTAGTTCCGAATGTGGACCGATTTCTTTGGTAACTCTATTGCGTACTTCAATGTTAGTAATTCTATCTCTGTATGATATGTTCAATAGTCGTCTTAAGCACCGCATTTCTAATGTTGTTATTTTTCTTTGCAGTTCCTTCGTTATTGTCCATGTCTCACACGCATATAAGAAAATTGAGTTAACTAGTGACTGCAGTAGTCGGATTTTTAGTTTCAGTTTTAGTGTTTTATCATACCATATAACATTTAGTCTAGATAGAGCTGTAATCGTCTGTCCGGTTCTAGCTAATATTTCAGCCTTTGAACCTTTATCGTCGATGATTGCTCCTAAGTATTTAAAACGGTCAACTACTTTTAGTGGCTCGTTATTTATTTTTATTTCTGATGTGAAACTACCTTCAGAATTTGCCATTATTTGTGTTTTCGTAGAGTTTATTTCCATTCCATATGCACGTGCTGTATTGTCGATAATTTTAATAAGATTGGCTAATTCAGATTCACTACCTACTAATCCATCTATGTCATCTGCGAATCTCCATATTTGTGATTATTTTACCACCAATATTTACTGAACCTACATGATTATCTAAAGCATCGTTCATTATTTGTTCAAGCAAAATATTGAATAGTATAGTATTGGGTGAAAGTAGACAGCCTTGCCTAACTCCAGTTGTTGTTCTGAACCATTCTCCGATTTGTCCGTCAAAGTAAACTGAACTTTCTGCTTTATTGTGTAGATGTTGTATAGATTCTATTAGTTTTGAATTTATGTTGAATCTTTTCATTGCCGACCATATCGCGTTGTGCCATATTCTATCAAACGCTTTTTTGAAATCGATGAAAACTTGATATAATGGTTTAATATGCTGAGAATATTTCTCTGAGAATACTCTTAAGTTGAATATCTGTTCGCTAGTACTTCTACCTGTTCGAAATCCAGCTTGCTCTTCAGAAATGAACTCTTCCGTATCATGTTTCAATCTGTTTAGGATTATCTTTAGCATTATTTTACTAGAGTGTGATATAAGGCTTATTGTCCTATAATTTTCACATTTCTGTTTGCTTCCTTTCTTATGTAAACTTATTATGATTGATTTTGTCCAGTCTGATGGCCAGATTCCAGTTTCCCATATTTTTTTACATATATCTAGCAGTATTTGAATCACTATATGTCCTCCAGATTTAATTAAGGCTTTAATTAAGCTCCGGCTAGTATATTGTTAATCCCAGCTGATTTTCCCATCTTTAATGCCTGGATAGCAGCCTCAACTTCACTTTCCAATATAGGAAAATTATCCTGGTTTGATGGTTCATTTACTGTTAGTACTGATATATCTCCTTCTGCGTTATGTGTATACAGTTCAAACAATATTCTGTCCAACGTTTCAGAACTTCTGTTTTATCTGTTATGCACTTTCCATATTTATCATGTACATTAACTATTATTTTGTCCTTCTTTTTTGTTAGCTCATTTATAATTTGGTAGGCTTTCTTTGTATTGTTTCTAATCAGACATTCACCAATATCAATACATTTGTTATTAATCCAGATTTCTTTTGCTATTCTCATCTCCTTCTTTATTGTGTTATTTATTTGTTTGTACGTACTTCCTGGTTCAAATTTAGTCTTTTTCAGTTCTCTTCTCAAGTCACACATATCCATCAGTTCATTTTGTATCCATTTTTTTTTCTTTTCTTTGTGTTTTCCTAGGAATTCAGTTGCTGTCTCTGTCATAGTTATATTTAGTTTCTGTAACATTTCTTCTGTATTTTCAATTTCTGTTAATCTTTGTTCCGTCAGTTTTTCATTTATTTTTTTTTCAAATAGTTTTTGGTCTCTGGATTTTTCAGCTTTTCTAGATCGATTTTATCTTTATTTCGAGTAAATTTATTTTTCTTAGGATTTTTCAGGTGTAGACTAAAAGTCATCATCATCATGTCATGATCACTACCTATGTCAGCTCCAGGGAATGATCTAGTCTTATTTATATTCACACTTGTGGAATAACGTTTACTCACTAAAATATAATCGATTTGATTATGATATATTCCTACAGGGCTATGCCAAGTTTGTATTCGTGATTTTTTGTGCGGGCCAAATGTATTAACAATTTTGAACTCGTTTGTTTTTGCGAATTCCAGAAGTCGATATCCTCTCTCGTTTGTTACTGAATTGCAAAATATTCCAGAAGTTGATCCCCAATTCTTACTTGCATCCTTACCATTTTTTGCATGCATATCACCTTGAATACCATTATATCCTTCTTTGAAATTTTTGAGATTGAGTTTTGCAATTAATTGTAGAATGTTTCAATTTCGTCATCTGTATGATCTGTTGTCGGTGCATATACTTGAATAATTGATATGTTAAAATGGGTTGCATGCAGTCTTATTATTGCTATTCTGTCATTTATCGGAGTGAAGCACATAACCATGCGTGTTACTTCACTGTTTATCAAAAATCCAACACCATTAATGTGTTTGTTGTCATTTCCAATGTAGTAAATTTGTGACCTTCTGTGGTTTGTATTTCGTTCACTCCTTTTCTGCGTACTTCGCACAGTCCTACAACAGTCCATCTATATCTATCTAGTTCATGAGTAAGTTCTTCTAGTTTACCTTCTTCTCGTAAAGTACATACGTTCCAAGTACCTATATATGTATTTTTTCTTCTTATCTTTATTTTATTTTGTTCATCAGTAACCAACTTAACGTTATTATCCTGATTTGCAATAAATAACGCGGACCTTATTTTCCCGGGCGACGTCCGAGCCGGTATGTTGTTTAAGTTTTGTTTTGAAATCATTTGCGTATCTTGGGCAGATAAGATCAGCGGAGCCCATCCCACTCTGAAATCCCCCACAGCATTAGCCTACTAAAAGTAGTTTCCAGGGTGTGGCACGAGGAGCCTGATGTTAGAGTTGAGTACTAGGTCTGGTTGATTTGACTGTAACTAGTACCCCAACAACCCCTAAAAAATGACATCGTATTCAATATATTGATGGAGAGAAAATGTAGTGATAAATAATCATTAATACGATGCAATCATCAATCTGTTATATATAATTCATTACATATTTAATCTGTATATCTTATCAAAATATGTTTAGTAATATTGAAAATAATTCCATCTACGCATGTATTATGTTTTCATATAATGGTATTTTATTCTTTTTTACGTTGAATTTCTTTAGAAAATACTTTTCTATTTAATTTAGTTTAATTTATTGTAACTAATATTTGTGCCAGAGCTATCAAGAATCGAAAATAAACACAATATCGTCGACAATTTAACAATTGTAATAATACAACAACATAGAATACATAATTATAACAAAAATAAAGAGATTAGGGATACTCTAATTTAATAAATTATTATAAATACTGATCAGGGATATGCAGTGATACGTAGATGTTTTATTAATAGAGTTTCCATTAAGTTAGAGGATCTATAGATACTATAGTAGATACTATAGTAGAGCATACATTATGCGGTAGTTTATACCATTGATAATTAAGCGATATAGCGAACCGATATTTGATATGCACGAATATTACTAGAATGTAGATTACGTTTATAACATATATGTAGAAGGTAAGAAGTAGTAAAACGGAGATATATTGTGAATATAAATTAAAATAAAATAAAATATATATTTAGATCGGTTACAGTGAACATATTTATAACTCCTATTTATAAGAATAACTTTTAATATTACTCAAAATATAATTGATAACCAATGTTATTTCTTTAAATATAGATAAATATAGTTCTAGCGCATTTTGAATTTGGAATTTTATAATTTGAAAGTTAGGTAAAAATAAAAGTAGAATATTAAAGTCATTACAAAAAAGTAATATAAAATATGAAGCTAGATATGGAGTTACAGATTATACGGACATATTGAATATGAATACGAATTTATGGAGCGAAAAAGATTTCAGATATTGAGATAAAAATATAGAAAGCTGTCGAAATATACAATATTTAATATTATCAAACTATGGAATACAACGTGGGAATGTTAAAGGGCATTTAGGCGAAGGGATATGAAAATATTTATATACTGAAAATATAGTATTGTGTATATATATATTAGCTAAAACTACAAAATAAATTGTATCTACATATAATTAGTGTTACTATTTTATCAAATACCTTTTAGTTTCTTTCCCGTGAGTCATGGGAGGGTGTTCAACTCATTTCGATCACTATCTTACCAACATAAATACTATCAATCAATAAGATCTGATCATTATATAATAACCTCTAATTATAAAGGTGTTGAATATAGAATTACATAGTTTTGTTATATATATAAAATATTGCATTTATTTATCTTTTGATGCTGATTAAAGTTATTCAAGTATCTCCATTTGTATATATATATATATATATATATATTGTTTTCTGTTATATAATATGTAGAAGTTCTCGGATATCCCCACAGAAACAACACTACTAAAAGTAATTTATGTCAGCACTTCTACCCTTAATACTAATAATTTCTGTCAACTAGTAATTCTGGACATATCAGTGCTTTCGATACGATTTATCATCACATTCTAAAATCCCGTCTACACCTGTTTGGAGTTAAAGAAATTTCCCTCTCATGGTTTTCTTCATATCTATCTTACCGTAATATCATTGTAAGCATATATAATTCTGTTCTTCCCCTTATTCTATGAAATATGGTGTTCCCCAGACATCAGTAATCGGTCCTTCACTTTTCTCTATATATGTATATCCAGTACCATCTATGATATCAAAATATCTATATATTACCATCTATATGCAGATGACATAAAACTATATATATATATATACATAGCTCCCATTTAACAAATGTCTGCTTATCGCATACTATATATTGTTCATTCCTCAATATACTTTTCGAATGTTCCCTCCTATATTTCTGATTCTCTTTACATAGATATTCTTTACATCTCTTAGAAACCATGCATATCATCGTCTATCTACCCCTATTCTCGGTCCCTAAAAAATGAATATTCGGGCCCTGAGTTGTATTGGTCCTAAGCTATGATTTCACTCCCACCCTATATTAGATCCATAATTCGTATAAAACATTCATGAAATATATACAACAATTGATCTCAGGTGGCAACCTGAAATACTAATATTGTTTGACATTATTATTTTATTTATTAATTTCCTTACACTTTATTCTATTTTATTTTAGTATTATTAATGGATTTATCTACTTTTACCTACTTTTATTATTTGTATTCTATATTTATATATTTTTATATATATTTTTGAGAAATCATTTATGATTTATTTAATTAATTTAAGTTTTTCAATTAAGTTCAATATATGTATATTTTAAATGTGAGAAATCACTAACTAGCTAATAACTATATATAATCTTGTTACCAGTATTCAAAACTAAAAACTTGAATTATACTATGTTAAGGAAATTAAAATATTAAATTTACTATGTTTCGTATTATAGGTCAAGTATTATATACATGTAATGACTATAGTCTATAGAATTAATAATTGTAAAAAAATCCTTGTTAATTACATTTATACAATTAATAAAGTTTTAAATATATAGATATTGTTATCACAAGTGAAATATTATATAATATATATATATATATATATATATATATATATATATATATATATACGATATAATTCATAACCTCAGTTGTATAGCTTCTTTATAAAGATAATATGTTGTATCTTTATAAATATATTCCATGTAAATATATATATATATATATATATATATATATATATATATATATATATATATATATATATATATATATATATATATATATGAATAATGAATAAATAAATTAGTTTATTTAAATCACCGAATTTAACTGGAGCCCTATGGTGTATAACGTAATGAACAAACAAATAAACAAAATAGAAAATATAAAAAAAACGAATTGATTCAAAAGAATTGTAGTTTAGACAAACATATTACAATATATAAAGAGGTTAATTTATTACTAAAACAATATGATGATTGGATATCGCTTAGATCATATGTAAATATATTCCAATTACAAGGAACAACGTATACATAGGGAGAAGGAGAAGGCACGAGAACGTACTACACCTCTAGTAATATCTCCGTCTAATATAACATAATCTAATGTTCTGATTTGGTTCAAAGTCGCTCGACGTTTCAGAAGATTGTTAAGATATCCAGGCTTACTTATTAATAATGTGTTTTTTTGTTCTAAGAATGGTAAACAGTTCTTGCATAGATTTATGAATGAATGCCACTTAAGATTATGTTGGTACATATATATAGGCATATGGTCTTGGCGATTAACATTATAAATAAGTCGTATAGGAGCGCGAATAATTCTGTCTGCTATTTTTATATCAGTGCTCTTTAAGTCACTAAAAAGTGATCCCCAATAATCTATTCTAGATTATACAAGAGCATTACTTAGTTTTTTAGTAATACGCGTAGAGCAATATTTTCTAAATGGGCGATTCTACGTAAATGATAATTTGCAGACTTAGATATGGCATTCAATACTATGCATAGTTATGCAGAGGTTACGGACTGAATCAGAAGGTAGTATCAATGTACCATCAATAATTACAGATGATAAAATTATCGGTATTCGAGATACAAAAAGTAGTTCAGTTTTTGATGTACTCACTAGAAGATCGTTATAACGAGTATATTAAGAAGCCAATTCATAATTTCTGAAGTACCCTCTAGAAGTTGCATAATGAAGGTAGGCGAATTAATGGGAAGTTTAATGATAACCTAATATGGTTATTATCAGCATATATATGGTAACTAATGTTAGAGAACTTGTTAATATTATTAGATATAGGATGCAAATAAATAGAAAATACTAAAGGCCCGAGAACCGAACACTGAGAAATCCCACTGGATATAATATTAAGGGGATAATATACTTTTTGATTTTAATATATGAAGTACGATCAGTGAACATTAAATTAACCATCTGAGAGGAGATCCTTAATGTGCTCAATAGTGATAGTGTGATTCAGTGTATCGAATGCGCTCGAGAGGTCGAGTAAAAGTAATTTTGCACAATAAGAAGAATCAATATATGTATACAACTTATCAGTAAATGATTGAGAGAAGTTTAAATTGAATATATCTTCTTGAAAGCACTCTGGAAGGGCTCAAGCAAATTATTTGCTTCAAGATAATAAATTAGATTGCGTCTTACAATACATTCCATAATCTTACTGATAATCGGAAATTAGGATATCGATCTGTAATTTGTCAGTACATCATGATCAAGTGATTTTTTCTTCAATATGGGTTTGATAATAGTATATTTCAAGGAGTTATCCATGATGCCATGATCATGTTATTTAGAAATTAAATCTAAGATCGAGTATTTAAGTGTATCAAACAGGTTTTAAAACAATCAAGGAAGTGGATCTAATATAGAAATATAATTGGCTGTCATAATCATATTATGGATTTCAGTTAGGTAACTATTGTGGAATATGAAAAACTAGTAAGTTTACAAGATATAGGTTGTGTAATACGATGTGCAGTCAGAATCAACAGTGATAGTGCTAACTTATTAAGGCAATCTGGAAAGTTTAGATGATAAGCATTTCACATATGAAGTGCAAATTAAAGAATCAGTCAGAGCATTAGGTTTTTGTTTAATAATACTTCCAAGGATACTATTAACAGTTTTATAAATCTTTCTAGAGTTGTTGCCGAAAGCATTACGTTTCTGTTCAAAATAATTACATATCTGTGAGGTTCATTCTAACGTATATACTTTCCTGATAATCAGGAAATATAATTTATGCAGGGGAGACTAGTGTATCCTGCACTCAAGTTTCCTTAACGATCGTTTTAAATTTGAAAGATGGGAAGAAAATAATAGATGGAGAGTATACAAATGTGATTTAATATGAGCCAGTGAATTAAGTGAAGATGAGAATCACCCGTTTAGGTTATCAAATTATAGGTTCGTATTTGATACATTATATAAGATTATAAATCCAAGTTCAATATAATGTAGGTTTATAGAAGGAGGTTTTTCTAAAAGAAGTGAGCTTGTATCAAGTAGTGGCCAGTCAAAAGGTCAGAACGTGCAGGAAGACCTACACGAAGAACCAAATTGAAGAGGAATATCTCTAGGAGTAAATATAAGATCTAATATGTTACCACTAATATGAGTAGGGCAGTTTATATGTTTATGTAAACCAATATATTCGGTAAACTACTTAAAAAAGGAATGTGGTTGAGAAGAAGAATCAAAATGATAGTTAAAATCATACACAATCTTAATTTTATATTCATTATGATGTAAAAATAATAATTAATTAAGTCAAAAAAGTCACCAAAGTAGAGAAATCAGGCTCAGGAAGAAGATAAATTAAAATGATGCGAAGTGTATTAGATTGAAGATTAAATATACAATAAATATAATCGCTATACGCAAGCATTATGTGGGTATAGAAGGATATGGTAAATCCTAGACCAACATATGCAACACCGCTACCACGACCAGAAGTACGTGGATGAAGAAAAATAATGAAATAAGCTTCGTTACTCAATGAAAGCGTATCAGTATCATCTACATTAATTTATGTTTCAGTTAAACAAATAATTGAAAAGGGGTTGGTTTTAATAAAAGCTAGCATGCTAGTTAAAAAAATCCGATTCCTATTTGCGTTATTATAGTTTCCTGAGTGTCTTAATGAGAATCGGTTTTAAATCACTTCCTAAAATTCTAGTTTAGGAATCGGTTTATTTGAAACCGATTCTTAAATGGTTATAGGAATCGGTTTATTTGTAACCGATTCCTAAACTAAGAATACAGGAATCGGTTTATTTGAAACCGATTCCTAAATATTATAATAGGAATCGCTTTATTTGAAAACGATTCTTAAACTATTACTATAGGAATCTGTTTAACTTAGGTTGTTGATGTAAGTTTAAATGTAAGTTTAGCTGTAAAATATAATATTGAAATACATATTAGTATCGTAGCAAAGTATTAACTCATATATTATAATGTATTATATAAGTTCATTTAAGTTAAATTTAAAAATTAAATTCAATAATAATACATTATAATATGTAATTCAATATCCAACTCTTATATTCAATATTGAGCAATTAGTTCAACATGATTACAAGTGTATTATCAATATAAGTATGATTAAAATTGTAATTCAATGTGTCACTTGAATGAGATTATGATAACTTAGAAAAATACATAAAAAGGATTACTTACATAATTTTAGTTTTTTAAATAATATTTTATTTATTAAAATCAGTATATTAACTTAAATATAAAATTAAAATAATAATTAATAATTAATTTGGATAGATAACAATTAAATCAATATATTAAAATAATTAAAAGATATAATATTTTATTCTTTCTATATTAAAAAAATAATATTCCTATAATTTAAGAAATTCTTACATCAATAATTTAAACCGATTCTTAATCATTTGTTTAGGAATCGTTTTTAAAAACCGATTCTCAATAATTAGTTTAGGAATCGTTTTTAAAACCGATTCTCAATAATTCGTTTAGGAATCGTTTTTAAAAACCGATTCTTAATAATTAGTTTAGGAATCGTTTTTATCGATAATAATGCGATTCCTGCACGATAATAGTAGGAATCGATTTTATAAACCGTTTCCTAAACAAACTTTACAGGAATCTGTTTTCCAATTTGAATCCGATTCCTAAAATAAAATCGTCGTAGGAATCGGATTTTTTTAACTGTGCAGAAGAACGATATTAGATCTAAGATAGCGATTATAATGAGCGAAAAGCTTAGGCTTTCTGTTATAGTGGATATTCTAGTTTAGACAGATTCAGCCATAGACTTAGTTTTAGTAATCATATAGGTATATATATAAATATATTTAATAATTTATTAAAATATTAATCTAATATTAGTATTCCTTCAATGATACATTTTATTACATTAAATATGCATTTTAATATAGTAATGTGTGATTTATTTTTATTAGAATATGAATAGGAAGTGTATTTCTGATGATAAGCTGGATTGTAATTAATGTAACAAATATATGTTATAATAAGCTATCAGATAAGATATGTAGAGTTGGGTGAGAAATAGAAATATATCTTGATAAAGATGACTAATATTATTGTTTGGTTATCAATTTGTATAATATTTAGATTCATATATTCATTTATTAACTAATTAAGAAAACTTTAAATCTATAAATATAATATGCCTTGAACTATGTAATACATTTGTTAAATTAATTATTAATAAATGTATCTTTATATATTTCTATATATGGTATCATATGCAACAAGTAATATATTATTAACAAGCAATTTAAAAGTTATGGTACAGTATTAACTGTGATATAGAATAAATTGTAATTATTCATATTATACAACATTATCATGAAGCAGTATGTGTTACATAATGAATAGTTAATATAACATTATTAATTATATTATAAATTAATTATTTTATACTAATATTGTTATACATAATACTATACATATATATATATATATATATATATATATATATAATTAATGCTATACTCAAATGAAAAAATAAATATATAATGATATATATATACTATAGAATATATACTCAATCACTCACAATACTAATGTTATAACTAAAATAACTATAGTATATATAACAACTAATATATATAATTATAATCATAATTAATAATTATTATATTCCATAAATATTTTAAATTAATAATTAATATAATTAATAAATTAAATCATGATTTATTAATTATATGATAAGTTATATTTAAGTTATATAAAAACAGAATGCCAATTTATTGCACTTATAATAAATATGTATTTAATGTAATTATATTTTATTAATTAATATTTTATAAATATAATTTTTCATGATTCAAGTTAAATATCTAGATATATTTAGATTCAATAATTACTTTATTATAAAAACTTAACACTGATATATATATATATATTAGAGTCTAATAATTATACACTATTTTAAATTAATTTAATTAACCTTAATTTGAATTTAATAATTAAAATATTGAGTAAATGACTAGAATAACGTAATATATAATTTAGCATTAAAAACTCTAATATAATTAGCTATCTTAATATGTGTGCTTCACAAGTTATACCTAACAACTGTGTATTAGTAAGTGTATACGTAGTTTACTATTTAAGTTAATTCAACTTTATGCAGAGTATATAAATATTAAAATCAAAAGTATTAAATCCAATTTAAAAGAAATAGGCGAGAAAGAAATAATAAATAAGTTGAACGTTTTACAAATAATTATAATAATTTAGTAAAAATTCTAATTAAATTATTAAATACATTATTTTTTTAAATTATTAAATTATAAAATGTGCATATCTTTAATTGGTCAGGATATAATAAAATATTTATGACAAATTATTAAATGTATTAATTATATAATTCATTGATTATTTCTATAAAAAATAACTAAGTTATTATTAAAGATAGTATCTAGTATACTATATTATCTATAGATACTATCTACTGTATGTAATTTCCTATTATGTTTGAATATAATAATTGTAAATATATATTTCAGAAACCATATTAGGATAATTATATGAATATTCAATTAGAGATATTACACATTTAGAAACACATATTAAAGTTGACAACATTGTACAACCCTTAAGACTATTAGGTTTGTTAAATGGAAACTTACAATTTAAAGCTGATCAATATTTCCAATGATCAGTTGTCACATAGAAATACAAAACATTAAAACATAATTAATGTGATATTTTAAATTAAAATTAAAATAAATTAACTAAATTTATGATTATTTCTATAATGAATTACATTTGAAATTATTTACTTATAAGTTAGTGTTATATAACAAAATATTTAAATAAAATTAGTAAAAACTGTAGCTGATATGTTATCAATATTTTGAAAATAGATTCAAATAATGAAGAATAGAAAATAAATGTTATACACAAATGTGTATAACTTAATATGATATACTGCAGTGAAGTTATTTATACTATATAGTTTACCTTAAATATAATGTATATTATCAAATTTTATTTAAACACTTTTTAAACGGAATGTGATAATACATTAACTAGCTAATAAATAAATATAAAATATATAGCCTAGTTAACAAATGATGTAATTAATATAGGATATCAATTTATCAATACTGATATCAATTTTCATATAATAGTATTCTAGCTTTTGAATAATTGATTAAACGATATGTCATGGAGTGTGATTTCAATCTAAGGAAGGAAAACTCATAAAAAATGTAATCCATTTATTTTAATTATAATATTTTAAATTTAAATATTATAATATTTTAAACCAATATGTATTTCTAATAACCAGTTTGATATATTTTGTAAAGTCTAGAAAGAAGTCGACATGAGCAGATATATCATCAGAACTCTTGATAGATGATCGTATAATTTCTGATATGCTTATAATCACGGAGAACATATAAATTACATATATTAGTATTGTATTAACAATTGTTTTCAAATTATTATAGTATTGGATCTTCATTTTATCTAAGATTATTTATCATAAATATCTCAAAAATCTACATATAATAATTATAAAAGGAATTACTCTACTATTCACTAAAAGTGTAATGTAATAATCCTAACGTTTAAGACAAGCCTTTTTTAACGAATTCAGATGCAGTTATATATTATCTATACTGATTGAAATTTTCAAATAAAAATATGCTTTATATGTATTCTTTAAAGATATTTGTATATAGATAGATACAAATGAAATCCGTTATAAATATAAAATATTCATTAATTTTAACTATATAGTTTTAACTTATTTTAAAGAATTCAAAATTCAATTAGTATAATATATCAGTTGACTCAACTCCACATATATCACATATAGATAAATTAACAATTATCGTCATATATACCAATGAAGATATAATTATGTAATGATTCTTGATGTTGATAGAAATTCAGTATGAAACTGGTCACGACGAAGATAATGTTTTATTAAAATTTGTTAAATAATGATATAAATATAAAATATTATAGAGCTCAAAGTTATATCAATATGTCTGCATTGTTCAATGAATTGTAAAATATCATAATACACCATAGTCTATTGGAAATTAAGGATTCTAGTGGATTCTATTCATTTTGGATTCTATGCGTTGCGTATTCTATAAAACTGTTTGGGCAAAATACCATTGATTCTTCGATAATTGTAATAATATTCTTTGCTTTCATACAAAAAAAATATAACCTATTTAGCCAACCTAAATATAGAATATATTAACATCGGATTTAAGATGGTCATCACACGAAACTATGCTAGGGCACGCTCGTGTTGATTTCCTACAAGTAGGGGAAAGTCCCCGATTACTGACCCCCTTCTAATACCGACCCCTTCTCGTATCTCAGTAACTATAAGAGATATCAAAAAATAATATATACACGAACTGTTAGTAATTTAATAATAAATATTAAAACGTATTTCGTTTAAAAAAATATGTAATCCTAAAATTGTTATTCTATAAAATGTAATTTTCTGATTTTACTTTTTAAATATTTGAATAATAATTTTTTTAAATATTGTAAATACTTTATTAATTAAAAAAAACGTAATACTGCACATAATATTTTAGATCAATAAAATGTTTATAACTATTATAAATATAATTCAATTTGAATAACTATTAACCAATATATCTTAATTATAGCAACCCATATTTTTATTCTATTACCGACCCCCTAAATTATCCTAATACCGACCCCATGTGATTTATAATACAATCAAAATGGATTCGTATTTTACTTTAAAATATGTCGTAAGTTGTTTGTGTATCATTGATATAGATTTAGGATTCATGATTCCAGTTGATTATATACATAATGATTAATAAATAGATATTAAATAATAATATATATATTATACTATTTTATAGTGTATACACTATTTGAATATAATTACTCTAGAGTTTAAATTCAAATTTAATATAACTATTAAACATAAATTAAATAAAAAATAAATTGCGCGAATGTTATAATTAATTATATTTATGTATATCTATTATTTTTATTGGATATTATAATACTACACTTATTTACATCACGATTATTTTAGGGGGTCGGTAATAGGGGAAGGGGATCGGTATTAGGCACATGTATCCGATTACCGACCCCCCTGTTTATTCTTGTAAATATAATTATATCAAAAATATAAAATAGCCATATTATTCATTGCAATAATATTACCCTAATTACAAAATTTAAATAAATATATTTAATATTGAATAAGTTATTACAAATAATCATTTAGGGGTCGGTAATCGGAGACTTTTCTCTATACACCCGAAGGTGTAATTATTTTTATAATTATTTTTAATACCTTTATATACATTTATATAACCTACAAATATGTATACCTAAGTTATATCTGATATAATAAGCAATAAAAACATTACGTAAATTACATGAATAGAGCCAACGTATTTATTCAATATACTTTAAGAATTTTATATTTCAATATTATGCAATAATGCAGCTTATTACTTTGTATAATAAATTCTACCAGTGAATTGTTGCAATCAAGTTCAATTTTGATAATGGCGGTAATAAATAATATTGATGCAATCTCTAAATAAATTATTATGAGGAGTTCATTGGAGTAAAACAAAATAAATGTAAATAAATAACAAACTATGATGATTGGTCAAAAATATAAGTTACATTATATTATAAGTTCAAAGTTAGGTTAAAAATTAACTATTTTCTACAAATATTTGACAAGTATATAATTGATTGATAATACAAATAATTGTGTAGTTATTACTAATTATATATATATATATATATATATATATATATATATATATATCATCTGACATCATAAATTATTTAGTAAATAATAAACATTATATTATCTTGATATACATCCCAAGGAATACTATCCTAATACGATCTATAAAATATAAAATATATGGAGGCTAAATGTATATCCAAATTATTTTCCTAATATACCTGAATGTATTTGCAACTAATTTTAACTGAGAGAGAAGCTTCCGAAACTTAAACTGATATATAATTTTCTATAAAATTATATGACACAATAAATACTTTCAAGTCTGAAAACATTATAAATTCATATCGAATACATTATTAATCGTTTTGTAGAGAGATAATCGAGTAAAATAAATATTCATTATACTTATATCAATTTTATTTTTTAATATTTAATTTATAACTTTTAAAATATTATATTATATTATTTGAGTTTTTCCAGGTTTCAGTTTCAGTGAATCTGAGTTAAACTTGAAAATAATACCTTTTAAAAAGTTTACTAGGTTTATATGTGTATCAGAATCATATTGATATGCATCATCAGTATATAGGTACCTACTTGTAGACCATCATAAAAAGAGTAACAGCTAATTGGTAAAGTAATTTTTAAACAATTTAAAAATAGGAACAATATAAATCATAATATTATTAAAGTAAGTTATTATCATAAATATGAGTGACATTTTTAGAATAATACATGAAATAACTATAACCAAAATACACGGAGGCACGACATTGTGATTACATGAATAATAATGTAAGTCGAGTGAAGCGAGTTCACGCATATCTAATCATTTACGTTTGATAAAACTTCGTAGTTCATGCTATTTAAATGATTATTCTATTATACTTTAATTTATAAAATAATTGTTCTTAAAATATTTGTTTATATATAAACAAACTATGATAAAACTTAAAGTTTATAAATATTATTTAATATATATTACATAATTGGAGAGGAGATTAATGTTCCTGTCATCATCAACACCACCTCTTAACAATTATTTAATTAAAAACCATTAGTTTAAAATTCACCTTATCCTAAAAAGAACCAATTTGATATTGATTGCTATTATAAAGAGAAGAGGTACAATAGCGTGTGTGCTACCACACATTATTATAGTGTTATAGTCACGAAAGTATAATATTCTCTTCAAGAATTGTATTTAAATATTAAATGATATATGCCTGTATTGATATAGGTATACTACTAGAGTACTAATTAGTACACTAATCTATTTTATTTATAATTTCTTATAAATATATATTTATATATTTATATATTTTATATAAAATATAGAATCTATGATATAGTATATACTATATATATATATATATATATATATATATATATATATATATTATATAAAATATAGAATCTATGATATAGTATATACTATATATATATATATATATATATATATATATATATAATAAGTAAGTCGTAATTCAAGTGATATTTGTATTTACTTGAACATTTTGTCCG
Organism: Osedax fenrisi; assembly: GCA_964019155.1. NCBI lineage: Eukaryota > Metazoa > Annelida > Polychaeta > Sabellida > Siboglinidae > Osedax > Osedax fenrisi. Next base: position 6,257,109 of record OZ025243.1, read on the forward strand.
AAGTTTGGCAGATGAACAGCGACGGGTTCGTAACCTCAGAATTGACACTGTCCAAGGTCGACTTGTTATCGTACGAGATATCCTGGTGGCGTTGCACCCTGACCGATTTAGCGTCTTCGTAGTCCTTCCTAGCGTGGTCTTTGTTGGTAGACATCCTCTGTATCCAGCGATCCCTAGCGGTGACCTCGTTGTTCTCGCTCACCGACATGGTGTTGAGTTCTTTTAGCAACTGAGACGAGATTCCCGTGTCCCTGGGCCTGGTTTTAGTGCCCCTCATGTGAATATTAAACAACACCCCCATAGTGTTCGAGTCGATTTCTGACGACGCGTTTCGCTTCTTTTTGCCGAACTTTCCTCCGCAGCAAACGTTCAACAGATTACCCATTACGTGTAGGAGTTATCTATTGAGTTTTTGTGGTTTAGTTATTCTTATTGTTTGTGATGCTTTTAGTGTTGTTGTTGTTTACGTGTTTGTTGTTTACGTGTTCGCTACTTCACATTACTTAAGTAATGCCGATTATGTAATGTAAATATAATCGTAAAATTTAAATTTTTTCAAAAGCGAAATCGTGTTATTATAGCTACGGTATTATATTTTAATTCGTTGTTTATAACGATATAACGGTATAACGATATAACGATATAACGATATAATGATGTAACGATATAAAGATATAACGATATAACGATATAACGATATAACGATGTAACGATATAACGGTATAACGATATAACGATATAACGATATAATGATGTAACGATATAAAGATATAACGATATAACGATATAAAGATATAACGATATAACGATATAACGATATAACGATGTAAAGATATAACGATATAACGATATAACGATATAACGATATAAATATATAACGATATAACGATATAACGATGTAAAGATATAACGATATAACGATATAACGAATAACGATATAACGATATAACGATATAACGATATAACGATATAACGATATAACGATGTAACGATATAACGGTATAACGATATAACGATATAACGATATAATGATGTAACGATATAAAGATATAACGATATAACGATATAAAGATATAACGATATAACGATATAACGATATAACGATGTAAAGATATAACGATATAACGATATAACGATATAACGATATAAATATATAACGATATAACGATATAACGATATAACGATGTAAAGATATAACGATATAACGATATAACGAATAACTATATAACGATATAACGATATAACGATGTAAAGATATAACGATATAACGATATAACGAATAACGATATAACGATATAACGAGATAACGATATAACGATGTAACGATATAACGATATAACGATATAACGAGATAACGATATAACGATATAACGATGTAACGATATAACGATATAACGATATAACGATATAACGATATAACGATATAACGAGATAACGATATAACGATGTAACGATATAACGATATAACGATGTAAAGATATAACGATATAACGATATAACGATATAACGATATAAAGATATAACGATATAACGATATAACGATGTAAAGATATAACGATATAACGATATAACGATATAACGAATAACGATATAACGATATAACGATATAACGAGATAACGATATAACGATATAACGATGTAACGATATAACGATGTAACGATATAACGATATAACGATATAACGATGTAACGATATAACGATATAACGAGATAACGATATAACGATATAACGAGATAACGATATAACGATATAACGATATAACGATATAACGATATACTCGTTTAGGATCGACTCGTATACGCTATTTTTCAATTTGGTTATTAATATGTGTCTATAGACATAATTCATAGAACATGTAATGAAGGGTCTCACATGCTTAGATAGAAATCTACGACTGGATGATGAAATGTCAATTGACATCAGGTACGCTGATGACACAACTTTAGTATCGGCCGTTTTTGAAAAACTGCAAATAGCAACTTCAGAGCTAGAAAATGCTTGTCATAAATGGGGCCTAAAGATAAACCCTCTTAAATGTGCAGTTCTGACTACTGAAAAAAAATGATATCAAAATCGGTAATAATATTGTCCCAAAATTTTACCAGTTCAAGGTTTTGGGCAGTCTTGTCCCCAATTGTCCAGAAGATGTTTTACACAGAATTTCTATCACATCTCAGGCTTTTGGTAGATTGAGAGAAACTATCTGGACTTCTAGTGACGTATCTAGAAAACTCAAGATCAGACTCTACAAAGCCCTCATTCTCCCAATTGCTATATACGGGTCAGAGACATGGAAAATGAGGAAACAAGAGGTCAATTCCCTGCTGGTTTTTGAAATGAAATGTTTAAGAGTCATCCTACAAGTTACAAAGTATGACAGACTCACTAATACAAATATTAGAAAGTCACTGAACGTAACTGAAACTATAGAAGAAGTCATTATAAAAAGACAACTTCGTTGGTTCGGCCATGTAGCAAGAAGCCGAGATATGATCAACTCCAGTTACAAGTTGGACTTCAAAAATCCAAGACCAAGAGGACGTCCATTAAAGAGATGGGCGGATGGCATCAGAGAAAACTGTGGCATTCCACTTCTGACCTTGGAAAGAAGGGCAGCTGACCGAGATGCCTACAAAAAGCAAGTGTTCGTGTGTGCTGCAAGGGGACGTCAAGTCCTACGCAACTAAGTCAAGTAAGTCACATAATTAAGTAATAAAGTATAAAGTATAAAGTATTTAAGTAAATATATCATCTATTACCACACTTTTACACTTCAATAGATATCACATAATGTAACATCTAAATACGCTATGTAAATGTTATGTAACATAAGTTAGCCGTATTTAATCATGATAGCTTTATTATACACATCAGTGGCCACATATATTCATATTTATAAACACATCATGTACAAGGAAACGTATAAGGAAACTAGGCATTTTGTCATATTATATATATTTATGTTAATTCATGATATTAAGATATATATATATGATTATATAAGGTTTATTAGGCACTAACATAGGGTGGTATAGATCCCTTCACTCGTGCGGGAAGTACAAAATAATAAGATAATAATAATACGATAGAAATTAGATAATAATAATACGTTGAAGATAACATGATACAAAAATAATAAGTTGAATGATTTAATGATTGGAGGTAGAAAGAAAAGAATAAGTAAGATTTAAAAGAGGCATTTTGGTAACGAATAGAAGGTAATATTTTACATTTTTTAATTATATCAGATATATAGCTAGGGGTAAAATAATTGATTTATAGAGTATATATAGTACAAGTAATTTACATCAATATATGATTGATGTGATGTTATAGTAGAGTGATCCAGTCTTGTTATGCAGTAAGCAGTACGTATTAATGAACGGATAATCAGATTTAGCGAGAAGTTAGCAGTTAACTTTAGCAGGAAGTAGATTCAGTAAGGGAGAACAGTAGTAAAGTCGGGAGAGTCAAGAGCATTTATTAGAGTTTCGTAATGTTTCTGGAAAGTGAGATCCGTATTTTTTGAATTCTGAAGAGATGAAAGTTGGAGGATTTTGTAATGGATAATATGTGGTTCTTAAATTATAATTTGTTATTAAATACTAATCCTAAGTTTTTAGAAAATGGGAAGGAGAAATAATCGTGTTATTGAGAGTAAAGGTTGGAAAGGAGTATCTGAAGTATATATGTTAAGTACTGTATATATATATACATATATATATATATATATATATATATGATTTTATATAAAAATGTATACATTTTTAATTTATATATTTAATAAAAATGTACATTTCACATACTTATTTTATTAGTGTTAAAACGATATGAGTTACAATCTATAGATATATAGATATAGCAGTTTCTAGCAATTGTATAAGTTCACTTATCTATAATTGTATATTTTCATTATTATAATTGATATGAAATTATAGCAGAATATGCTGATTTTTTTACATGTTGTTGCTAATTTAGGTAGTGGCTAATATTATGAATTTGTACTGATACAAAATGTATATGAACATATAAAATAGAGAATAATAGGTTTATAGCTAACTATAAATAGCATAATAAATAAATTATATACACTTCATTTTCACAATTAACTGCCTGTGTGGCTCATTTTGCTAAGGCGTCATTCACATAAGCAGTAGGACGTGAGTTCGAGCCTCGTCCGGACCATTAAAATAGGTATTAAATAATATTTAGAAGTGATCTTATATAATTGTGTATAAATAAATGATCAGTCTCGCCAAAACCATGGATGCTTACTAAACTGAAGATAAATAAAAATACTAAATTACTTGTAACTTTTGGAAATACTAGTTGTTTCATAACTTTTACTACGCAATTTGCAAAATATTATTTTACTAAACTTAACTAGAAACTAAATATAATGGACTACAAAATACTTTTCATTCACAATCTACTTTCACCCAAACACATCCGACTTAAAAATATTTATTTCCATGCAATAAAATCTAAAAAAAAGCAATGGCTATAACCTCTATGCTACATGTATACAAATATGTTCTAAATTTACTTAATGACACATATGAACTTATATTGCGACTAACTGATAATACAAATGTAGACTTGATAAATAAAACCCGTATACATTCAACTGAACAACTACCCGAATGGACTAATTCTCCAAATGTATTCCGAAGCAATATACGCGAACATCATTAACCTAAACCCACCATAACACCTAATAATAAACCTAAAACTGAACATATAAGTAAAATGTATAGCCAAACCAATAATTACACCGTCCCCTTTAATTACAAATACAAATCCATTAGATAAAATACACAACTTGATATCTACTTTACCCATAGCATCAACCATACATACATCAATACATATAATATCACACTATAATGGAAAACCTCCTTCCTGATTGTAATCACCTTAGTATATCTTTACTCAAAATGCAATCATTCAGTAATAAATATGATGTAATTCACTTATTATTGTTAAAGACAACATAATTGTACTGTGTCTCATATACTGTGTCTCACTGAAACTTGAAGAAATAATGATAGCTCTTACTCCACATACATAGCTACAACAACTAATACCCACCACTTCATTCAAATATCTAGAACTGTATATGGTAATGGACTAGCTGACATCATTAACTCGAATATTAAACTAATAAACATTCCAACCCTATTTTCAACTCCATTTAACACTTACTATTCATCAAATTACCAAAAAATTCAAACGTCCTAAAAAATACTGCTACTATACAAACCGCCAAATTCTACCAATCATATCCCAACAATAAATGATATACATCATGAATTACATGATGAGCCGAATTTAAGAATTTCTCAAACATACTTAATGATCTTAATCTCACACAACATATACATGAACCGACACACAACAATTGTAATACGCTCGACGTGATTATTACTATGAACACTTTCAATAGTATTACTCCACTGATAGGACCACCAGTTACATATCATAATATTAAACATATATATATATATATATATATATATATATATCTTAAATATAAAAAACCTTCGCTTATAAACAAAAGTATTACATACCGTAGACTACAACATATTATTAATGAAAATATACAAATGACTTGGCATATAAACTGGTAATCCTCGACTACAATATTACTGATATTGCAACACATATATGTGTATACAATAAATGAATGCATACTATTTATTTTACTTGTATAATATAAATAATAATTAATACACATGGCATATGTATACAATATAATATAGTTATATAAAAAGTAAAAAAGGAACCCTTTAATAGCAATATGCTTTCGAGAAAGGATTCCACACACAAATATATAAGAATTAAAGAATAAAAACAAAATAAATATGATAATAACATAACTATAATAATATATAATGAAATTAAATTACATAGTGAATAAAATAGTATCAATATCACGTGCGGCAAACATCTACTCACAACATGTACACATGGTATGCCCGAATGGCCTTTATCGGCTACATGTCTTCATTGAATGAAGTTCATTCCACATAATACAACCAGAAATAGATAAACGTTTAATCTTTGTATTGAGTTTACTCATTTTAATATGGAATAGTTTATCATTTCTGAAATTGTATCTTGAATATTTTAGACATATTTTACTTGTACAATATTAAGTAACTTATTATGAAATGCTTTATACATATAATTTAACATATATTCTTTTTTCAATTCATTGAATTTTAGGATATTCAATTATAAATATAATCAATATTTTTAAAACGATTTATCTTATACATAATTCGCCGGGCTCTATTATGTAAAACATTAATATAATTAGTATTTTATTTATACACTTGACCCCATATTTGAATACAATAAGATACAATCAATAAGTAATACAATAAATACAATCAATAAGGCAGACGCATTTAGCTTATTTTTCAATTTATGAAATACCGAGATTATTTTAGATAATTTACATCTTAATGAATGTAAATTTCTTAACAAAATTTAGTTTGGAATCAACATAAACACCCACAAACTTCACATAATCTACTTGATCAATTACATTTTTTCTAATACATATATCTAATTGATTATTAAAATTATTAAAAATCAAATAAGTTTCTTTTTTATATTAAGATATAATTTATTATTAATAAACCAATTATTTAGCTATATAACATATCTGCTTTAAATATAAAACTGGTATCGTCTTCAAATATAATAGAAGATAAATCCTTATCAATATAAGAAATATCATTTATATATATTATAAACAACAGGGGTCCCAGAACAGAACCCTTAGGAACTCCAAATTGTATAGATAATAATGATGATATACTATTATTAAAAATAACTAGTTGTTTCCTATTAAATAGATAACTTTTCATAAGCTTTAAGCATACACCTCTAATTCCAATATTTCTAAGTTTGTTAATTAAAATATTGTGATCAATGATATCAAAAGCTTTTGATACATCTAATGATAACATTGAATATTTTAATCTACTGTCTAAATTATCAGATACTTCTTCTATTAAGGCATTGACAGCATCAATAGTAGACAAATTATTACGAAAACCAAATTTTCTATTATTTATTATATTATTGTTTTCAATAAATAAACTAATTCTTGTCTTTATTAATTTGTCAAATATTTTAGATAAAATAGGTAAAATAGATATCGGTCTATAATTCTCAATATTATCTTGTATTCCTTTTTTATATATTGGAATTACTTTAGCTATTTTTAGAGAATCTGTAAAGTAACCTTTATTAAAACATTTGTTATATAATATAGATAAAGGAACAGATATAATATATGGTATATTTTTTATTAGAACAGAATTAATATCATATACGTCCTTACTATATGTTAATTTCATGTTATTTATAATATTCGTCAATTCAGTTGAATTTATAAAAGTAAACAATACATTATAACACATACTTCAGATAAACGACACATTTAAAATATTACGTTACAATAAAGGTGCATTAACCATAGGTGGATACCAACACTATTGTACTTACATTGAACACTTAGCATAAAACAAATAGTTTGTAGAAAGAATAAAAGTATCATAAATACAAACACTCACTATATACAAATATATTTTAAGGAAATAAAATTATCAAAATACCAATTACCATATAATATATATTCAAAAACATGACATGAATTACTTTATAAAAATGTTGACAACTTACTTAACAAGAAAACTAAATCAGACATAATTGATACTGGTAAGTTTGCAATATTTTTCATTAAAAAAATAAAACCATTTATGAAGACATATACTTTAATACAGATAACCATTTCAGATCAAATTACATAAGAAAACTAAGTACATCATCAATTATTTAAAATCCAGTACCTAATATTATTCCAGAATATATTGAAAACCACATAAGATTAACACATTTTAAAACAGGTATATATATATAACACCTTACCAATTAAAGAAACCTAAACTTTGTCTGCTTCTCATATACTGACCTTCTCATATACTGACCTTATCATATACTGACCTTCTCATATACTGACCTTATCATATACTGACCTTATCAATATATGTATACAACACGCCTATTTCCCTCAAACATTAAAGCATTCAATAATTACTACAATACTTAAAAAACCATCTCTAGACAAATCACTTCCCAAAGAAAAGTAACTTATAATCAAAATACTGAATATATATATATAAGATTTGTAACTATTTCAAATAGTATACTATTACTAATACTATACTATATATATATATATATATATATATAAAATTGACAATATTATTGTTTGTCTTTCGTTTGTTTTCATCGCAAGTCGATATCGATATCAGTTGTAGGGGAGAGCTAGGCAGGTTGAGCCGGAAAAAAACACATGTATCTAATAATGTTATGAATATAATTTAATAAAATAAAGATAAATATAGTTTATGATCAATAAAAAACATTCATAAATCAGTGTAATGAAAAATAATTAATTATATAATTAACTTATTATTTTGTTTTAATGTGGCTCAACCTGCCCCGTCTAATGGGGCAGGTTGAGCCAGGTAGAAAAAATGTAAAATTAAAGATATATTTATAAAATAAACATAGTTAAAGTTATATATTTATATTTATTAGTTAATTAACAATTATATTCACCAAGATTAATATCAAAACTAATGAAACTTTTAAGGCGAGAGGTTATATTAGGAGAGAGGTTAGATTATCTATGTTTTAATCCAGCATATAAACCAATTATTTAATTATTTCAAATAATTACTCAATTATATATTTAATTAATTAGATTATTATTATTATTTAAATAATTCATTAATTAAATAAATAAATATGTTTAATGATATACGGGGCAGATTGACCCTATGGTCAACCTGCCCCGTTTTGCTATTGTCAACCTCCCATATCTATTAACCTATCACTAGTATATATAAAAGTAATCTAATTAATATGTGAATGATAATTTTTGAATTTTGTATTGTATAATATATAGTATATTAAATATACTTTATTTATATACCATTAATAATGCTATGTTATTACAAAATATATTAATAATATCAAATTTAAACTTACTGTCCCACCGACGAGTTTTTCATAAAATATTAATAATTAAATAATATATTAAATAGTTAAAATAAATAATTTTTGAGTTGATATAATAATGCTAAATATAGGTATGTATACATGTATTAAAAATTACATTAATTATATGCAGAAATAATTTTATGCAGAAATAATTGAAATGGCTAAACCTGCCCCTATGGTCAACCTGCCCTGCTTTCCCTAAAATATTAACTATGGTTAACATCCGGGTTAATACGGTTAACATACGATATGTTAAGTATATGTGATGAATAATATGTAAATAATACTTTTTAATTAATTAATTAGATATATATATATATATATATATATAAATCATGTTTAATTGTCAATTTATTTATTTCAGAATTCGATTTTAATTATTCGTATAGTATCAGCTTATTTCAATATCGTTGTACTCGAATACTTTGCAGAACACTACAGCTATAGTCTTCGCTACGTGTGCACGAGTGGCATACTAGTCTGCTTTATTGACGGGGGAGACCACCTCTTTAGTGCGATACACCTGTTCCATATCATCTCGACTAGTGGCCACGATATCGTTATTGTTCCTGGCCAGCCGGTCGAGTTCCTCGAAGTCGCGTTCCATGGCCTGGGAGGAGGCGTTGCTCATCGACCGGTGGTCGTCGGTCAGCAGATAGGTCTGGTACAGCGGCTCCATCTTGTACCGGTACGACTCCCTAATACGGCGTCGTTCGCCGGGCATCGCTTGAGCCATGTCCAGTGACCTGAGCTCTGTTTCGTGACTGCCCATTCTCTTTAACCACGTCTCTTTAGCGGCTTTTCGTTCGGTGCAGATACCGGTCCGGCGACTGATCTCGTCGTGGTCGAGCATGTGTTCCAGGGTCGACCGGTGCTGGATGGTTATACGAGGGCTGTACGGGGAGGGTGCTTCCTTACAGTCCGACCCGCCACCCCCACCCCCCGCCGAGTATTGACTGTACGCCGTACCCCCTTGTAGGGTGGGGTCCTCGTACTTGGGGTAGTCGCGTTTTATGTACGACTGGTCGAGGGTTTTCTCTTCTCCCCCGCCACCCTCGCAACACGTGATCTTTACGGATGTGTCGACGCCCGGCTTACGACACTTCAGCCACGAGAGACACTTGTTACCCATCGAACGCTCCGGTGTGCGGGTGTGCGACTGTGCGGGTATGTAGTGTGCGCGTGTACGCTCGGAATTCAATCTTTAACGAACGAATAATTGCATTTATATATATATATTTATTAACTTTGAATTTAAAGGTATATATATATATACTATTCATTTTTATTGTATTCGATATATATATATATACGTGATTTAATGAATAAATATTATTAAATATTATATATATATATATATATATATATATATATATTACTTTTATTTAGATGTATAAAATCTATATGCATTTACATTACAGTATATTAGCGTAACCTTTTGTCAGATCTCTAGTTTTCACTTTACATAATTGATATTTATTTTTAATAATGAATATAACAAATTTAAAAATTAAATTTATAATTTATGATAAATATATAAATCATAATAAATAATAACTACACACTTCACGATAGTATTAGAATATGTGACACGATAGTACTCCTATAGAGAAATAAATGCTAGATATTGAATAAATAAATGAGGTCAATTTAATTACAATTTTAATTATAATTGATAACATTTTAAATTTAATTTCAAATATATTCATCGTGAACTTCCTCTGAAGTATGAACTACGCATGACACCTAATTATACTAGTTATACTAATGATTGGTCTACTAGGTATACACGTATAAGTTCAATCATTAACTTTCACCGGAGATGTAGTTAGATGGGGACATAAACATAAATAATATTATAATAGCCTCCTAAAAGTATTGCAATCTCTATAATATTACATTATATTTAGAACGTCTACAATTGAGTAACCATTTACTTACATTAAATATGCATTAATAGTAAACAGATTATGTTTGTATCAATTTTTTAAATGTATAAAAACTGATATATATATATATATATATATATATATATATATATATATATATATATATATATATATATATATATATACGCTATAGTATTCTAGTTATAGGGGAGGGAAGGGGGTAGTGGCCGATAATTAATATGCCTCAGAAGATTTCTAATATATCGAAAAATACTGAATTTTAGAAATTATATAGTTCTAGAATACTGTGCTTTCACTTTTATATATAAAGTGTTTATCCTAATAATATAAACGTTTTATTAGTCATTAAAAAAGCACTCAAATAATGCAAGGCCGTAGTAGTGGCCGCTAGTACCAGAAAATGCGATAGGTGTCTCGTAATGTATTATATTTATATTTATTTAATTATGTAATATTAAATAATTATATTTATGATGCATACGCACCTTATTTGATTCAATGATTTAATTATATATACACATACTCTTACACATAAATAAGCATAAATATATATAATCATGTTTTTTGTCAACATTTGACAACAAATTATTATATAATAAATTAGCGTAATTAATTAATTATTTTAAAAAAAAGTTTACTATTTATTATAGATATTTTGATTATCTAAATATTGTATATAGAACTTTTTATCCTATCAAACACCATTTAAGCGTTAATTAAAACGGCCACTACTACGTCCTCGGCCACTACCCCCTTCCCTTCCCTATAGGGAATATATAGAACTATTCGATTCCAGCCTCAATTGGATATTTTAATTCTAGATCTGACAATGTGCTTGATTTAAACTAATAAGTTATTGTTATTTATTATTGTTATTGTTATTGTTATTTTGGAGGAGTCCTTTCATCCTATCTAGGAACTTAGATGAATTGTTCACTTATAATAAAATGGCTCTAATGTCCCTTCGAAGCCGCTCTCATGTTAAGGCAACCATTGTTTTAACGAGAGCCGATAATTTATTTATACACACTTATTTAGGATCACTTCTAAATATTATGTTAAAACCTATTTTAATGGTATTGGACATGTGTCATACAGCTTGTTTTTCTAACGCCATATCCAACTGAGCCATATAGGTAGTTAGTGTATGTTATAATTATTCCAATACATAATACTATAATAATAAAATAAATGATATTTTATCAATTTTTTACAATATTGTAAAACTACAATATCATTCATTATTAACTATATGTATACTTACATTAATAAATATAATTCCTTTAATATTAAACTAGACTAAATGTATCTATATTTATAAAATATACTTTCTTATTGATTACGATGTAACTGAATTAATACAAATGTTATATACATATTAAATATATTCCAGAATAATAAACAAAGACTTTAATGTACATTTATCCTACAATATACAAAGTCCTGAGTATAACATGTATATATATATATATATATATTTATAATATTGATAAGGATATATATATTTCTGATTAATTCCCATGTCATAGGAATTGGTCGCCCCTTACCAGAAAGTTGAGTTATCACAGATACAAAATCAGCTAATTTACATTATCTATTATGCATACTAATTCATAACTAACCCGGTACTCTTATGTATATTTCTATATTATTTTACTTATGGCATGTGTAAACCATCATTCTTATAGTCCAATACTCGGTTTTTATTCCATAAATTAGGAAACTTTCTATAATAAATTGTAATGCATGTTACTCCAGAAACAATAGGAAACGTGTATGTTTGTTACCAAGTAAATTATGTGTATCACAATTGTGTATATCAAAAGGTTGATTAAAACACTTCCATTTAAATTATATTACTATTTATCAATTGTTTCAAAATAATTCTTAATAATTCATATATATATATAGGTATACCCTGTAATTTGAAAAAAAAATCACATATATAGCGTTGTTCAAAAAAGGTGACACAACATTGAATAAATGAATTCATATTTATTTTTTCAGAATATTGAATATATGGATGGAAATCCTTCAGAAGCTATAAGTAGCTTATATTAAGAATATCCGTATAACATAAATATCAAGTATTGGTAATATACTAATAATAATAATAATGTAACTGTCTGTGTGGCTCAGTGGCTAAGGCGTCAGACACACAAGCATTAGGGCACTGGTTCGGGCCTCGTCCGGACCATTAATTAATTGTATAATATGGGTCTTAAAATATTATTTAGAAGTGATCTTATATAATTGAGTATAAATAAATGATCGGATCTCGTTAAAACCATGGATGCCTTAACATGAGAGCGGCTTCGAAGGGACATTAGAGCCATATATGGTTATAAGTCAAAACGTCATCTAAGTTCCTGGATGGAAATAAAGTACTCTACCAAATAAACCAACAATAACAATAACAATAACAATATTACTAATAATATTAATATAAGAAAATATAATAATAATAATAAGGATGCAATACAAGAATATTAATATCGAATATATAGATTAATAATATTAATAATAATAGTGCACGTAATAATAATACATATAAAATAAAAATAATAATCATAATATTATAAAAGCGATGATTTATTTACAGAGATTACTGATATATTAACTAATTAATTTTTGAATAAAATTGGTTAAATGATACTAGACTATTATAGGATTTTATGTGTATTGTTAGATTATCCCAGCAAACATGTCCATAATATGTTATATTACATTTATTTGCATTGCCTATTAAATAACGGTATTTAGAATTTATTATAATCTAGCATATTATAAGATGAGTATTGTAATTTAAATAAATTTGTAATTATTGGCGACGTTTGATAATTCCTAATCCTAAACATAATTGTACAGGTGTTATATAATATCAATTCTTTAAAAGTTAAAATTCTTTTCTGTTTGAAAATATTATCTACATTGGTTCTATTTTGATGACGATATTATATTCTTATAGCTTTGTTTTAAGTTATACTTATATGTTTTGATTTTGAATCATAATTATTCCCCCAGATATGAGTACAGTAAATAATATGGCAATATAACCTAAAGTATCAACATATATATATATATATATATATATATATATATTCCCATCAACATTTATTATTTATGAACATATACTAATCTATTATGTATCTTATTATTTAGATATAATGATCCTATATCGTATAATGCTCATAATACTATGTATTATATCAGGAATATATATATATATATATCAATCTCAACCTATTGAATTCTATAGTAATAATTAGAGGTCAATTGATTACAATTTGTTTGATGATATATTTAAGAAAGTCCTACATAGTACCAAAGTATTACACAATAATGTACAATAATCCATATAACTGTACAATAAATGTAACTTTGATACGCACTTCCAACTTTGTTCTATATAATATTAGAAAATCTCGTTATAAACTTACCTTTGCCATGACTAAATGTTTAAATCACTCGCTAATATTCAGTAGACTTATATATATATATATATATAGCTGTTCATTATTATGTAGTTTACCTGTTAACCTGATGTATAAACTCGAGCGTATTCAATATCTTACTATATATATATACTCGTGCACGTTTATGTGTAATATAAAACTAAATAATGCTTCAATAGTTTCTATATCAGCTTTAATTCGATCACTCGGCTGTCTTAAGTTTAGATATATTTGTAAACATAGGCTATTGTGTATTACGCGCAAGGCTCTACACTCGGAGTTCCTGAATATTCAGCTCAATATATTATTATTCAGATATTAACAGATTCTAACAGATCTAGTGAGAATTATCAATTCATGACATATATATATATATATATATAATAGTTATATTTTATATTCAGAAATGTGCGTGAACTATAAACGCTTTTAAGTTAACGTTTTTACTATTACGGTTATCCATTATAATAATGAAGCTGGACTTTCATCTTGAACGGATTCAATTCTTAAACATGAATGGAGGCACGAGAGTATAGTGATAGCATGTATTAACAGTTCAAACGTAAACATTCGTTTAATATAATACATTGGGCATCCTAAAATATCCTTGTGTCCTGCAAATATATTACATCAAATGTCTTCTGAATGAAATAAATGTCACTCAAAGGAAAGCAGATATTATTGTTATTGTTATTGTTATTTTGGTGGAGTCCTTTCATCCCATTCAGGATATTAGATGAAGTTATCACATATAACCATATGGATCTAATGAAGTCTCTTCGAAGCCGTTCTCATGTTGATTCATGAATGGTTTTAACGATATCCAGTCATTTATTTATACACAATTATATAAGATCACTTTAAAATATTATTTTAATACATATTGTATTGGTCCAGACGAGGCTCGAATTGCGTCCTATTGCTTGTATGTCTGACGCCTTAGCCAACTAAGCCATATGGGAATAACCAAATATGGACACTCTAACAATAAATGGTCTTAACAATTTATAACTCAATATTTGTATTTAAAAATTACAATATATTAATATTTTATGATTATATATATATATCATAGTGATTTTAAAATTTTATTTAATCTTTTTATTCAATAGATAGCGGGGGTGTCCGTATTCGGTACCCATGTGCGAATACGGACATCCTATGTTATATTACTGACACTCTATATACCTATAGATTAAATATATATTATTTATGAACCAAGCAGATAAATTACAATTACATTATTTATAATTAATTTTATGAATAATTTAATATAATTTAATTAGTAATTAATTTATTAATTTTTATTAATTAATAATACAAATTAAGTATCCAAATAATACTTTTTTTTAGATTTAGCTTCATTGGTGGTATTAATTTTATAACGCACGCGATTTTCATGAAAATCAGAATAGTTTACACGCTGCGCTCTGATTGGTTATAAGGTGTCCGTATTATGACATCTATGGATTCTATAGACTCTATAGAGTGTCCGTATTAGGGATTTATATTACCTCTAGATATATGCTTATAACTTAATTCATATTTTATAATAAATATAGCAATTATGTATATCATTTTTAGAATGCTTTAGATTTTAATAATATATTGTTATGTTTTGTTATCAATACATTTGTATATTATTAAGAAGGTTTTATGTTGACATATTTTTTCATAAATTTAAAAACGTAATAAAAAAATCAGTTTATTGGATATTCAGCCTTCTTTTAACAATTTAAAAGATAAAAAATACTTTTTTAGACTATTCATTAAACATTTATTTGTAGGATTTATAGTTTCTGAGATACCATGAGTATCCGTATTCGGGCACTGTCAGTATTCGGTTACTTTCCCCTACATGAAGTTAAAGAAATTAATCATACGAATATATTAGCCAGATTAATGTATATTAAATATATATTTATGTGTAGAAAACATATGCAAAACGTATCAGATTTGTCATCGTGGTATCCAAACTGTATATACAGAGTTATTTTAATTTCGATACGTTCTTTCTGCATATATTCTATATAATAAAGATTCATATGTTCAACAAAGTGCATTCTTTCGACATACTTTTGATCTCTGTAGTAACTTACTAATTAAAAACTTAATAATATAGTGGTATTACGTCATATGTATTACGTTACTGTTACGTAATAGTAATTGTTGTTGTCGTAGTATTAAATATAGTTGATATAGGCGAGCGATATAACAAAAATAACGATAATATTAATAATAATAATAATAAATGCGCATGTACCGATGTGTCTGCGTATGTGTGTGTGTGAGTAATATAGGTATTATTACATAATAATCACACATACACACACACACTTGTGTGTGAGCGCACCTCGAGCGTGCCGCACTCGTGCCGTCGATAAGTGAATTGCATCATCATCATCATCATCAGCATCATCATCATCATCATCTTGATTCTGCCTCTTCTACTACCGCTACTGTGGATGTGGATGTGGCTAATACTACTACTACTACTACTATTACTACTACTACTACTACTACTACTACTACTACTACTACTACTACTAATACTACTACTACTACTACTACTACTACTACTACTACTACTACTACTACTACTACTACTACTACTACTACTACTACTACTACTACTACTACTGCTACTACTACTACTACTACTACTACTACTACTACTACTACTACTACTACTACTACTACTACTACTAGCAGTACGTGTTTGTTAGCTACCGTAGTAATTGCTGTAGCTCGCCCCTCTCTCTCTCACTCACGGTAGCACGTAATTGGGCTGATGAACAAAAGTCACGTGACTGCCACGTGACTCATCACAATGGACGCCGCTACGTCGTCGCTGGAGGTCGCTAGTAGTCGTCGTCGTCGTCGATTTATTCCGAATCCGGCCGAGTTAATCCGAGTCCGCGCGCGACCGACAGAACCGGCCGGAAACCGGACAATGCCGACAGGAAATCAGCGCGCTTCCGTTACCAGCGTTTCCCTGGTAACGCGGTTCTATCTAATCTGCATAAAGCGAGGCGTCTAGCTAGTTATACGTGTAGTCACACACACATACACACACACACATACACGGTTCTAGAGCTATTGACCGTCGTACACACAGTGCTGCGGTATAAATAAGCGATAGTATATATACAAACGTGTACGCCGTGAGTACAAATGTGAATCCGCCGAATTTTAAATATTAATATTATATTATATATGTTAATATATATGTAGGCGTTATATGCAGAAGTATCGATCGCATGGACCATTTCAATATTATTATTACGATTATATAGACACACACACGCACATATATATATATATATATATATATATATATATATATGGGGTGAAGTGAATTTTGAAATAATTATGGCGGTCTAGTTATATTTCGCGATAGTGATTTAATGTTATATGTAAATTTATTGACATTATTTAACTCCATTATATAAATATATATATATATATACTATTGTATACTAATGTTATATACTATATAAATATATTTAATATTCTTATAGCATATCAGCAATAGTTATTGCTAGGGTGTCGGTTACACTGAACAATCTGTCTGCTCAGCTAACCAAATATTGTCTGGTAGCTGATAAGCATGTTCATTCTACCTTGTTCATTTATTTATATATTTATTACCTTATTTATGTCCCCGTATGTTATGTTAGGACAGTGGGGTTGTGACGGGTGTCGGGGAGTAAGGATACCAGCGTGGAATCTACTGGTCAAATTTTCCACCCCACGACATAGGAAATGATTCACCCTTTCCTTAAGCTGAGATCTGTCGCGGCCCTGTTGGCATATCATTAACATATACGGGCCAACCTATGGCGTATGTAAATCAATAATGTTAATACATTTACTTATTTTTTATTATCAGTTGTGTCTCCTGTTTTATGTCATTTTGAATATCTATTTTATATATTCAATAAATTATATTAATATTATATTATTATTATTATTATATTATTATTATCATATGTATTATATTAATATGATACAATTATTAGTTTATTTTTTGCATATTATATATATATATATATATATATAAATTCATGTTTATCTAAAATTATAAATATATTAAAATATAATATATTCATAGACCATATATTATTATTATTATCATATTTGTGTTAACATCCGGGTATTGTGTATGAGCTAACACTTATCGAGACAATCACCCTTATAAGGCACATTATAATGTTAAAGTAAGTCCAAATACACTATTGAATAAAATATAATAAAATAGTCCATGTTTACATACATACAATGAATAAAATATAAAATAATATAACAAATTTGAACTTACCATACAATAATATGTATAACGTCATATACATATATATATATATATATATATATATATATATATATATATATATATATATATATATATACTATAGTATAGTATAGTATACTATACTATATTATATAAAAATGATACAGTATCGTCATTTCTTATCATGTATTTCTAAAATAATATATATATAAAGTAAAATGTTATATATGTAGTGAAATTCGCCTTTTGTAAATGTTACGTAGAGTAAATACCAGTTATTTTTAAACTCTAGAATATTAAATACTAAATAAATGTGTATATATATACACATATATATATATAAACTTAAATTAAAGTCATATACATTCAACTCTAGATATATCAGACTATAACCTCAAACGATCCCATATCTCAGACATGTCAAGTTTGTGGCATATAATCACATGTATATATATATATATATATATATATATATACATGTATACAGAACTAGATAAGCCTTGCTTTTTTTCTACCCAGTAGTTCGCTACATCTTCTGAGTTATATATATATATATATATATATATATCAAAATTTAGATATATCCGAATATCAATATTGATATTTATATAGATTTATATTATAGATATATATATCTCACATATATTTATTCGGTCCTATGAATTCTGAGATATCGAGAGTCGACTTTACTTTTGATTATTGTTGTTTAACTTACTTTATTTATTTGTATTTAATATTAAACTTATATTATATTAAATTATATTAAATTATCAATATTAAATTATATTATATTTTATTATTTAATAGTATATTATATATAATATATTATATGTCTTACATGTATTATATTTTGTATAATATTAATATTATATTCAATTATATAATTAATAAAAAGACACAAATTATAAATAATAACTAAGGTCATTAGTGAAATGATGATAGCTTAACACATAATATTTATAAACTAACTGGTATTGAAATATATATGATGATGATAACAGATGTATTAATAACTAAAATAGAGTCATTTAGGCCCATTCGTACTTGAAGGATGAACATAATAATAAATGAACAAATATATTGATGTAATAATATTGTCTGATAACACTTAGATAATAATAATATGTGGACAATAATAACGACTACAGAAATAATATGTTGGATGATGTAGTCATATGAGAAATAAAGAAAATAATAATATAGATAGGGCTGTAATATATATGATGACATGTAATCATAATGCATTTAAATATTATGATTAGTAATTGTGTATCCGTAAACGAAATATAGACATTCGATAAATATAGAGACCCTTTTTAGAATATTGTATAAAATGTAGCTGAAATATGACCTAAAGTACCGCAATATAAATAATACATATTATATAATATTACAGAGTGCTACGAGTGGCTTCATTAAGCATACATGCTATGTATCTCTTTGTATTTACATCGCAATAAATTCGTAGTGAACATAATAACGTTTATATACACACACATATATATATATATATATATATCGGAATATAAATATGCACATCAAAGCCATAATGTCTCCTTGAACGTTAGACTTCTAATCTGTTTGATTGTTAATTAACAAGGGCGGCGCCGTTAGTGCGTACAACTACAATAGCCATTGTTATCGCTTCGGTATTGTTACACGCGCACAGATACATTCGTTAGTGTCTACGTCGTAGGCTATTTATAGATGTAATGGTATGACGTCACTGCGGTGATGTAATAGTCGGCCGTGGTATGACGTCATAACGTATTCGTAATTACAATAGATTTTTAAATAACAAATTATAATATCCATTCATTAATTTTTATTTTATGTTATCATTATATATATATAAATTTGTGTGTGTATATATATTTTGTATACATAATTATAAATATATATATATATATATATATATATATATATATAATGAAAATATCTACATAATATAAATATAAGTAATAGCATATATACTATTACTCATCCGATCTCGGTCCTATAATGTATACATTATATATGCTAGCACATATGCTAGCTAACAAGGTGTACACTTTCTCCACTATTATTCTATATATTTAATAATACAATTATCATAATTTAGGCATTAGCCTGGATGAACGAAAAAGCAGAGCTTATCAAGTCGTTCACCCAATATGAGTGTGGGGTGAAAATCAGATATAAAATTAAAATAATATTTAATACAACAATTTGATTATTAAATTTATATCCAGGATATCAGTAAAAAAATAGTCATACAAAAAATATACCTCGAATATTTTATACCAATTGCTAATAAAAGTCGATAAAGGTGTATCAACTTGGAGGATTTGGGGTTTCTATATCCAATGCCTTAAGGAACTTACTTTCACCTATAGTAAGAGCACTAGCAACAATTGCATCCTATCCCCATATATATATATATATATATATATATATATATATGAATGAATGAATGAAATCAGTTTATAGACATACGACATACTATGTATATCATACTTCTATGGAGGATCAGTGAAAGCCTAGGCTTTATTTGGTCGATACCTCCAATATGTTCATGTACAGATTACAATATTAGTAAAAGTAATAATATAATAATAATGATTCATGTGTTAGCATTCTTTGTAATAAAATAGAAGATACATATATATATAAATTAATAAAAATAATAAAACACTGTTCATGAACATAAGTTATCATCATATTTCAATCCATTCCTACATTAAAGTAAATAATAAAATAAGATAATAAAATAATTGTATAATATTAAAATGTATTAAAATATATATTAGTAAAATATGTAAATTTACAATATTGAGAACTTGTTAATAAAAATAGTAAATTATTATAAATATGTGTAAAATAAAAATATCTAAAAGTATGTTATAAAATTAAAAATACTAAACAAAAATTAATCATCTTTCAATGGCGCCACATTCCTGTCAAATTACAGATGACTAATAATACCAATAATGGCGGTATTAAAATTGAAATTGAAATTGAAAATTGAAATTGAATTTAAAAATTTACTAAATACCTAGGCGGTCGGGGCCCGGCTTCGCCCGTGATCGCGCGTAACGTTCACTTAATGATATACTTGGGAATTTATATTAATATGTTTATATAGGTAAATTAAAACTTAACCCAACCTAACCACAACCGTGACAATATACTTTTATAGGCTCACTCGGGAAGTGATGCATCTAAAAAAAACCTACCAAAATTAAAACTTAACCCAACCTAACCACAACTGTGAAAATAACATTATAAATAAATATGCTTTTATAGGTTCACTCGGGAAGTAATGCAGCTAAAAATACCACAAATATTAAAACTTAATCCAATATAACAACAACACTGAAAATAACAATATAAATAAATATGCTTTTATAGGCTAAATCGAGAAGTAATAAATCTAAAAAAAACCTACCAAAATTAAAACTTAACCCAACCTAAACACAACAGTGACAATAACTAAAACTAAAAATATCAATGACCACATATATATATATATATATATATATATATATATAGATATATTTGTATAGACTCACTCGGTATGTAATGTATATAATTATATATAATAAACATATATAATTATAGAATAGTTTTAGAAAAAATATTTTTTTATAAATCTATATTTTTTTCTTTGACCATATAATGATGACATTTGGCGAAATATTAAAACAGAGATTGAAACCTTATTATTCATATTTTCATGATTTTTCTTATTTTATTACATGTATATTCGTACTCCAAATCTGATGAATACATAATTTATACGAAAATATGACCGGAAGTCGGTCAAATAGAATACTCTAAAATCATGTATTTTTCACTATTTCAGCCGTAGCTCGAAGAATATTAAACATAATAAGTCCCAATTTATAAAATTATATTCTATTTTAATTATCTATTTAATAAAGTTAAAATTATTGAAATCGTATAATTATTGTAGATTTTGATTTTTTACATCACCGTATCGTATCACCTATGTTTAATAATTTATGTTTACATGGCGTAGATAGGAAATAATTAATATTAACTCGATATTACATATTAGTAAATTTCACCTCAATAATACGGGTAAATTAATTCCGATGTACCAATAGTTATTTCGATATTCAAACCGGAAGTACCATTTCGTAAATCTACGTAATGTATTCGAAATTAAAGAAATTCATTTTTACGAAATTATTTACCATCAAATTATTCACAATAAAGTTTGTTATTAAAAATTTGCGTCGAATTTAAATTTTTCGATTACGTAAATCGACTAAAAAATGACACTATTTAACGATATTTGGTATCGCGTGAATACATATTCAAAAAAGTAAATCATCTATTAAAACCCCGCTGCCCCACTTTATCACCTGAGGTTTTCCTTACGGAAAACGGATCTCAAATTTTCAATTGAAATTGAAGAGATAAAGTGTGAAGTATTATTTTACTTTTGTTTGTTCGGTATTATATGTTTGTTTTATATATATTTTGTAAATATGTTTCAAATGTATTATATTACTAAAATACAATATTAATTATTTTTTTTTATATTATTTCAGATTATAGTGATAAGTATTATATTATTTTGTTTCGTAATATTATTGGTATGTTTTGTTATTAACTGTTTTTGTATAGGTATATTGGTTTATTTTATTTGTAACTTGTTCTGTTTTTATATATATATATATATATATATGTTTCAAATTTATTATACAATTAAAATATAAATATAAATTAATAAAGTACCTACTATTATTACAGATTTTGGTAAGTATTACATTATTTGTTTGTTTCATTCTAGTATTGGTTTATTTGATTTTTAATATATTCTGTTTATAATATATTTAAAATTTAACATTTAAACATTAAATTATATAACTAATAATTTATTACTAAAACAGGGTACAAGATGAAGAATTCTATAAAGTTAAAGTAGAAATTGAATATTTCGATGCCACTTACAAAATAATGTATTTTATTTCTATTTTCGATTATTTTTACGCTATCTTTTATTTCTATTTTGATCATTTTTCGTTTATTTTTACTATATGATTTATTTCTACTTTCGATTGTTTTTCGTTTATTTTTACGGTAACTGTAAAACGTTTTAATTTCCTTAATTTTTTAATTTCGTATTATTCTTTATTTATTTCTATAACGTATGTTATCGTTAGCAAATATTTATACTTTATACTTTCGATTATATTTTCGGCTATGTATTTGCTTAAATAAATTATCAATCAATAATAATTTAAAAAAATATTTAAAACAATAAACGAAACAAGATGTAAAACAAATATAAATATTAAAAAAAAAATAAATATTAAAATATATAAAATATATAAAAAAAAAAACTACTATTTACTTATAAATGAATATTTTAATGTTTTTTTTAGAATAAATACATTATTAATATTCTTTTTTCGTAAAAGATTATTAAACATTAACTCATTATATAACTTTGGTCCTTTAAAAAATATTGTATTTTTTAATTTATTTGATTTCATAAGTGGTAGAATACATTTATTTTTTAGTTTATTTAACTTGAAATATGAGTTATAATCTAATTTATATTTATTATTTAAGAAATTATACATTAATAATGTGTTTCTATATATAATTAGATCTTCAAATTTTAAAATATTATTTTTTTTTTAAAAAGGACCAGTATGTGTTAGACGTATTAATGGTAATTTTGATTTATCTATTATTTGTTTATTAATAATTCTTATAACTTTTTTCTGTAACATAATTAATTTTGTAATATTTGATTTATAAGTATTTGACCATACTTCAATCCCATATGATAAATTAGATAAATAGAACGAATTATATAACAAAATTAAATTTGTTGTATCTAAAAAAGATATTTTTTGTATAGTATATATAATTTTTGACAATTTATTCGATAAATAATGTATATGTTTTTTGTAGGTCATTTGGGAATCTAAGTAGATCCCAAGAAATTTATAATTATTAACTATATCGATTTTAATGTTATCTATTGTTATATCTTTTAATATACCAGAATTTATATATGGCAATATTTTTGTTTTTTCGATATTTAGCTTAAGCTTATTTATATCAAACCATTTTTTTAACTTATCCATGTAATATTGCAAATAATATGTTAATAATGTATCATTTTCAGCAAATATAGTTATAGATGTATCATCTGCATATAAATTGATATTAATATTATTTACTTGTTCATTATTAAAAATATTTGATATGTCATTTATAAAGATAATAAATAGTAGAGGTCCCAGAACAGATCCTTGCGGCACTCCATATATAATAATCTTTCTAGATGATAGAGTATTATCAATTCGTGTTATAATATTTATATTTGTAAGATAACTTTTAATAAACAAATTTGTATCACCTCTAAACCCTATACATTCCAATTTAGCAAGTAAAATATCATGATCAACCACATCAAATGCTTTCTTGAGATTTAAGAATATAGTAGCTACTTTTTTTTTTGAGAGAGTTTATGTAAAATGAAATGCTGAATATTTAATAATGATAAGGTTGTATTTGATCTGGGAACAAAACCATATTGATTTTTGTTAATAATATTATGCTTAAATATATATTTTGATAATCTATTAAAAATAATTTTTTCAAAAATTTTAGATATTTGTGGTAGTAATGAAATTAGCCTGTAATTGGATATTTGTTGTTTATCATTAGTTTTATATAAAGGTTTAATAATTGCAATTTTCATATTGTCAGGAAATGTATTTGTTTGGATACTTAAATTAAATATCTTTTTTAATGGTTCTAAAATATATTGAATAATATCTTTTATTAAGGTCATGTCATGATTATTTATATCTAATGATCTTTTTGATTTAATATCCTTAGTCACTTTAATTATTTCATCATTGTCAATTGGTAAAAAGTAAAAACTATTAAAATTATATATATATATATATATATATATATATATATATATATATATATATATATATATATATATATATATATATATATATATATATATATATATATATGTTTGGTTCACCTTAACCACGTTACCCTATAAATAAACTCCTTATTTAAAAATTATTATTCTCAAAACACGTACATCAATTA
Organism: Osedax fenrisi; assembly: GCA_964019155.1. Taxonomy (NCBI): domain Eukaryota; kingdom Metazoa; phylum Annelida; class Polychaeta; order Sabellida; family Siboglinidae; genus Osedax; species Osedax fenrisi. The sequence goes on from OZ025243.1 coordinate 6,282,951, forward strand.
AGTCATTCCTCCATATATGTTTTATTAACTTATAGCTTTCTCCAGTTCGTATTCTCTACACGATCAATCTCAAATTTGTCATCCTCTATCGTCTCTTAAATTCATGAAATCTTAATTTCCTATAAATATCACCACTCTGCATTATATCTCGAATTATATGAATCAATAACTCTCTTCTATATAATTTGTCTTTTCTTGTGAAATTTTTAAATGTTAGTTATTTATGTAAATATACGATAGGTGACTATACTAGCAGTTTGCACAGTAGGTGTACCTATGTAAGTACATATACGTATACGTATACACCATCAGCATCATCAGCATCATTTAGTTGCGATAATATGGAACAATCATATATATATAGCTCCCGTATGAACAATGAAAACATAATCGCCTCATCGAATTACGTATTAACCGACAATATTATAATAGATTATGTAACATATATAGGTTAATCTGTATTCGTATCATGATACGAACTGCAGTTAAAGGTAATTCATATTGATCTGAGTACGTAAATCATATTAAATCATCACAATAACAATATTAATATTAACAATAACAACATCAACAACAACAACAACATTATAGTTCTTTATAGACGGAATAAGGGACGAAGCCCCGGACGGGGCCCTCGTAAGCATGTACGCTGACGACATCGCTGTCTGGGCGTCTCATCAGGACAAGGAAGTGGCACTCCGAATAGTACAAGAAGAAGTAGAAGCCTTTTCGGTCTGGAGCAAGAACCACCGCATAACCCTTAACACGGCAAAGTGCGAGGTGTCTTTCTTCTCCTCAAGTCCGAAAGAGGCCTCATGGTCTCCGAGTTTGACATTGAATGGTCAACCCTTCCGAGTAAATAAGACTCCTACCTTCCTGGGAGTGACGTTCGATAGAACGCTCACGTTTCGACCACAGGTAGAGGCAGTGAAGTCAAAGACGCTCGGAAGAATCAAGATTCTGTCGTCCCTGGCCTCCAAAGAGTGGGGCTGGGACAGAAGTTACCTAACTAGGGTATATAAGGCCACAATCGGTAGTGTTTTACACTACTGTGGAGCAGCATGGCAGCCCTGGTTAGCAAATACAAATCGGCAGATCCTTGAACGGGTCAATAACAGAGCGCTGAGGTCAATCACGGGACAGACCTCAGACACTCCCATAGAATGCCTACGCACGGAGGCTAAGGCCCTCTCTTTTGTTGCTAGCATGCGCAGGAACTGTGCGATAGCCTGGGAGAAGTCGGCTAGAGTCCATGCTAGTAACCCAAGACGGTCTCTCCATGCAGCTCCTGTCCATCACAGGTGGAAGAACAGGAGTTGCTTTAGCGATCTGGCGAAAGAAATCTGTGGTAATATTGGCCTGGAGGACCATCCAAGAGAGCCGTTCCTATATAATCGTAAACCACCCTGGTTGTGGGGCAGAGGTAAGTTGTGGCGAGTTAAATCGCTCCTAGCTAAGGGGGGCAAGACGCTCCGAAGCCAGGAAGCACTGCTAGAAGACTCGCTACAGACTATTGCAGCAGCGGGCTCCCAAAGGGTGACCATTTACACGGACGGGTCCGCGGAGAGTGGTCACTCTTGTGGGGATAGCGCTGCGGTGGTCACATCAGGCTCTGCATCTGCCCCAATCCACATCACCACCAGAACACAGAAGGGCAGTCGTTGGACGTCATCGTTCGAGACGGAAGTGGCGGCATTGAACTTGGCCATCAAGTGTCTTGCCGAAGAAGATGGCAGGTTTGATCCCGTCATGGTGTGCTCGGACAGCCAGTCTTTGATGTTGGCGTTGGAGGGCTCAGGCAAGTCGGATAAGGCAGGAGTCGCGGAAGTCCGACGTGGCCTGTTCTCTCTAAACCGGGAGGTCCTGCTTCAGTGGGTTCCCGGTCACTGCGGACTGATTGGCAACGAATGGGCGGATGACGCTGCGAACAGTGCGTGGTCTAGTGCGCCCACTACCTCTACGTCGTTGGCAGGAAGGATTACCTTCGAGGCTGCCAAGGCTATTGTGAAAAGAGAGGTGGTGGACGTAGAGATCACGCATAGCAGAACAAAGGCCGTCTATTGCGACACCAGGAGCGACGAGCCTCTGACGAGAAGAGAGGCGGTGTTGCTAGCCCAGTTGCGCAGTGGCCACTGCAGAAGCCTAGCGGCCTACCGCAACATCATCGACGCGAACTCGACAGCGATGTGCCCTTACTGTGAAGAAGAGTTCGAGACCCTAGAGCACTGGCTCCAGGAATGCCCGGCTACCCGGAGGAGGAGGATCCGATGTTTCGGGGGGGCGGCACCCCCTCTCTCAGTCTTGGTGTCAGCACCAAGGGCTGTTCTGGCGTTCTGCCGCGGAGTCATATCCGCGTAACGCCCGTATGCCGCTCCCAACAACAACAACAACAACAACAACAACAACAACAACAAGTAAAGCTAAAGCAAATGCCTTCATGAAAAGATACGCGTCCATAAGTCGTATAGACATTAAGAAACAGGACAGATGTAAAAAAGCTATTCGCCGTCGATTAAAGATGCCTACAGTGGAAATCCAAGGCGTTCAAGAATTCAATCTTGCAGAATTAAATCAAGCTATACGAAACATGAAATTGAAAGGTGCCCCAGGTAGAGACCTTATCTCCCCTCGCTTCATCAAAGCACTCGGCCCGAATGCTCTTGCATTCCTACTTGAAATATACAATGAATCATGGTCTAAAGGTATATGTCCCGCAACTTGGAGGGAAGCAGTAATCGTTCCTCTTCTCAAGAAAGGGAAACCAGCGAATAACATTGACTCATATAGACCCGTTTCTCTCACATCATGCATCGCTAAGACGATGGAAAGAATGGTTGCTAATCGGTTATCGTACATGGCCGAATCGAACGGTTGGTGGTGTGATGAACAGGCAGGATTTAGATCTTCACGTTCTTGTGAGGACCAAATTTTACGTCTGACACAGTCAATCAGTAATGGTTTCCAGAATCGTCCTGCTCTAAGAAGCGTTCTCGCTCTCCTGGACTTTAGCAAAGCGTTCGACACAGTGTGGAGAAACCGTCTGTTTGAGATTATGCTGGATAAAGGGGTGCCTACTACCATGGTAAAATGGATCAGGGGATTCCTTTGCGACAGAAATGCGCGAGTCAGAATCGATAATGTCACGGGGAAGTGCTTGAAATTACACCAAGGCGTACCTCAAGGTGCTGTTCTTTCTCCTCTACTGTTCATATTTTATATCAATGGTATTAAGGACATTGTTCCAGAAGAAGTTCAAGTAAGCCTTTATGCGGACGACATTGCTATATGGGCACAACACAAGGATATTCAGGTAGCTCAAGAGGCTGTTCAGTTAGCAGTGTCTAACATAGCCAGTTGGAGCTGTAATCACAAACTGATATTGAACCCTGCTAAATGCGTTGCATCTTTTTTCAGCACAGACCCGCACGAAGCTAAATGGATCCCCAGCATAACAATCAATGATCAAACAATCCCGGTTAACAAGTTCCCTTCGTTCCTTGGCATCTCGTACGATAGAACATTGAGTTTTCGTACACATGCAGAAATTGTGAAAACAAGAGTTCTGTGCAGAACAAGAATACTAGCATCACTTGCCACCAAACAGTGGGGTTGGAGTCGGAAAAGTCTGGTAAGAGTCTTTAAAGCCACCATCCAAAGCGTACTACATTACTGTGGCGCAGGATGGCAACCATGGTTGGCCAAGTCGAATTTGCAGATTCTTGAAAGGGCACAAAACCGCGCATTACGAGTCATAACCGGTCAACTATCAGATACACCACTGGAATGTCTAAGGATAGAGGCGGAGATCATGTCAGTTGCTGTCGCAGTAAGACGAAACTGTCTCATTGCATGGGAAAAGTCTGCACGTTTACCCCTAAGTAACCCAAGACGATCACTCTTCGACAACCCAGTGCCTCATCGTTGGAAAAACAGAAGTAGCTTCAGTCAGATGGCGATAGCAGAATGTGATTCGGCAGGTCTGAATACCCTACCACGCCAGAGACTCACTCCTGCAAAACCTCCACCCTGGACTTGGGATGCGGACCCGACATGGAAAGTTATTACAGTACTGAGAAGTGGCAATGGCAAATCAAGCAATATGGACACTCTTTTGCATGACACCATCGATACCTTATCAAGTTCTGGGACCCCAGACATCATCATTTACACCGATGGATCAGCTAAGAGTGGTATCGCGAATGGAGGCAGTGCGGCTATCATCACGACAGGTCTGGCATCAAATCCTACGCGCATCTCATCCATCAGCGAGACAGGAAGAAGGTGGACCTCATCGTTCGAAACTGAAGTGTCGGCGCTGAATCTGGCAGTGAAATGGCTTCAGGACAACGATAATCGGAGATATAAGTTCGTTATCATTTGTTCTGATAGCCAGTCAGCTCTATCAGCACTAAGAAACTCGGGTAGAAGCGATGGTGTGGAGCTATCTGAAGTTAGACGAAGATTATCAGCGTTAAAAATGCAAGTCCTCCTACAATGGGTCCCCGGTCACTGCGGTCTCATAGGAAATGAATTGGCTGACGTGGAAGCAGGAGAAGCAGCAGCGGGAAATGCGGTACAGTGCAATGTCGAGATATCTTTCAACTCGACAAAGGCTACAATCAGAAGACTAATCACAGATCCTCCGATCCTGCATCAAAGGACAAGGGAAGTTTTCGATGGTCAACGCTCGAACAGTTCGCTGGGAAGAAAGGACGAAGTACTAATAGCACAACTAAGAAGCGGTCACTGCCACAAGTTAGCTGCTTACAGGAGTGTGGTATCACCAAATGAATCCCCCTTGTGCCCCCACTGCGAACTCGAACCTGAAATGCTCGAACATTGGCTGCAGGAATGTCCGGCATTAGTCGCGAAACGTATCCGCGCATTTGGAGGAGCGGCACCTCCGTTAGCAGTCCTGGTAACCAACCCCGAGACTGTACTAGCGTACGCACATGGACTTTGGTCCTTGTGACGCTGCCGCAATCAACAACAACAACAACAACAACAACAACAACAACAATAATAATAACTATATAACATTAATAATAATAATATTATTATTATTTATTTTTTATTTTTACAATCATTATACTAACATCCATTGTTCCTTGTTTGAACCGAATTGACTTGACTAGATTTTTAATTGTATTTAAAAGATTTAAATATAATATATCTATATTACGAAATGTATATGTATATTTTATAAAACAAATATTTATCTAGTTTATATAACATGATATAAATAATTAAATAATGTTGTAATTTAAAATAATCAATATAACGATTCGTTTATTATCTCTATGTACACGATATAGAATTTATATCGTTTTTTTAAATAAATGACATAATATTTTTAATATATAAATTTATATAATAATTATAATCTTCTTACTTTTCTATTGGCAAATATCATTAGAACGAATACTCAATGAGGAATTTAATAGTTATTAGTTACTTAATCACCTAAGTAAGTACATATGAGGTACTTACCTCAGCTTATCGTGTACTATTCTTTAGTTTGAACTTAAATTGATATTTTACTTATTCTTTGACTTAACCTGTAAACAATGGCATGTGTACAAATTGAAATGCATAGTTAACTTCAAACATTAATTTATGTTGCGTACAATTAATTAGGGGAAAGTAACCTAGGTTAGCTAATACGGACACTTTAACAATAAATGGTCTTAACATTTTATGACTCATTATTTTTATTCAAAAATTACACTATATTAATATTATTTGATAATAAATATTATTGTGATTTTTAATTTTTATTTAATATTTTAATTCCATAGATAACGGGGGTGTCCGTATTCGGTACCCATGTCCGAATACGGACACCCTATGTTATAATACGGACATCCTATATACCAATATATAAACTATATATTATTGATGAATCAAGTAGACAAATTACACTTACATTATTTATTATTAATGTTATGAATAATTTATTCTAATTTAATTAGTTAATAATTTTTTTTTTTTTATAACAAATATAGAAATTATATATATATATACTTTTTAGAATTCTTTATTATTTAATAATAAATATATTATATACACTATATATAGTGTTATAGTACTATATTATAGTTCTGTTACTATAGTGTTATATTTTATATCGATACATTTGTATTCTTGAGAAGGTTTTAAGTTGACATTTTTTCAGCAATATATTGAATATTAAAAAATAAAAAATACATTTGTAGACTATTTATATAATTATGAATATTTTATTCATTAACATTTTTTTGTAAGATTTATGGTTTCTGAGATACCGAGAGTGTCCGTATTCAGGCACTGTCTGTATTCAGTTACTTTCCTCTATCGTATTATTTTTCTAACATTCTATTTATAAAACCAAGAAATATAATAATTAATTTCTTTTGTATACATATAAATATAATACATAAAGTAATAAATATAATATCAAATAATATAATTATTTTGATATTATTTATAAAAAGAAAAATACCATTTCCATTTGTATGCACCATGCGTATAGTTGTATATTTGAGTGTTATATTATATGTATATTTTACATACCATATACGGTGTAATCAGGTTTATATTACGAAGTACGGCGTACTTAGTAAGCATAATCGAAACATGTGAGTATTATTACTCACTAATATATATATATATATATATAATATATAGAATATGGTGAATGTATTGATTCGGTATCAGTGATACGGTATCACATAGCTAGCAAGGCTATCCGTAGATATCCACCCGTAGATATGCATATATACAAGTATATACAACAGTATATCTATATAGAATATCAAGTATCATATAGGTTGTGATATATATATATATATATATATTCATCGAATGGTTATTAAATTATATATTTATTCTATATAACTATATATATAGTATGTGTGTGTATATATCGTTTAAAATCATCATATGTTATCAAATGTATATATACGTTTTATTTGTAGAAAATTATTATTATGTTCGGTTATTATTTCATTATATATATATATACATATATTTTAATATATATATATATGATATATATATATATATAAATATATATATATATATACATATATGTATACGAGAGGGAACTGCGTATATAGGCTGAATGTAGAGACGGGGTGGATTAAAGGGAACAATAGCGCTGTTGTTAGAGTGGATCCCGCATGCGTGGCCACTGTCGCCGCATAACTCTTTAGGTAACGCGTCACGTGACAACAATAGCTCTATTGTAGTGTAAATCCTTTGTGCAGTGTCCACGGCCGTCATCCCTATAGGGTGGTATACCATAGCTAGATAGTTATTGCTGATGCTACTGCTACTGCCTCGTTCATGGATAGTCCGTTTATCCGCACACTGATATACGTTGAGAAACACGCACGCACACACACATATATATATATATATATATATATATATAGAGAGATAGTTATACTTCACGGTGGTATAAATGTACCCTATACACGGGCATAGTTATGATCGTATGCGCGTATGCTTATTTATTTACTAAATGTACATACCGACTAACTTAATTACTGACTTACTATCCACCCACACCTTACTTTACCGTATTTATTCTAATTTATGTAATTTATGGATTTCGCCATAACATTAATATTATATATATATATATATCACATCCGAACAATTTTTGAAAAATTGGATTTTTCTGAATAAATCAATGTACTACTACTATAGTAGTATACTATAGTAGTATACTATAGTAGTATACTACACACACACACGCACGCACGTATGCGTCGCACGCACACTTACGTATATTTAGTTATGTAAATTATTATAGATAATTTATTGATCACATACGTACATATATACGTTAAATATATATATATATATATATATATATATATATATATATATATATATATATATATATATATATATATATATTTGAGTATGCGTACGCCGTACAGTGTACACACCTGAAATACATGAAATACAGAATTAACATCAGTTTCATCTATAGGGATATTTATACACCTGATAGCGGAAAATGTAATATTGCAATAGTAGAACATCAGATATATCCCCTTAAATAGATGGTAATGTCACACCTGTACACATGCACTTCTACACCTATATGCTTATGGGCTATGGGATGTTAACTTGTGCTAGGTGACAATACCATATAAGGTAATACAACGCTATACGAATTCGTTATATTATTATAAGTAATATCCATATAAGGATATGTATGTAAATACCACTATTTTGTGAAGCTGTTCTTCGTAAAATCTTGTAATAGCGTATATAACAAAATAATATTATATATATATATATAATTATTATAAATAATAATTATTATATTTACGAAACTATGAAATAATTAATATATAGTTGTCATATTTTTAAAAATATATAGTTAAATAAAAATAAATTTAAATTTATAAAAACTATAATTATTAAAAATGTATTTCGTATACATAGAATAATATAATATACGTACATATAAATATATATATATATATATATATATAAACCGATAATTATCTATAATATACAATTAATAATATTATATCATATAACATATATATAATCAACAATGAGTAAAAATTAATAAGTATAATTAATGAAGATAAGTATAATTATATAAAATATTATTATAATAAACATGTATAATTATATAACTATCTATAATTAGTAATGTAATAATTACTGTAGACAAGGTACCATATCAATATATACTTTTTAATTTATATTATTGTGAAATAAATTAAAATAACCATGCAACATGTTTCCATAGAAAACGTAGTCTGGGTTATCCTCTAAGACTATAGTCTATATATATATAATTCGATTATATATATATATGTGTCACATAATGTGTGTGTGCTTTCATAAATTGCCAATTAATGAATCGTTGCAAGATTAACATGTGTATTTACAATTATGTGGTGAATACAATGAAATAACATTAAAGTAAACAATCTCTGTGGGACTATATATAGAATTCTATAGAATAAAGTGAAGTCTAGTAAATAATATTAGCAGGCGACTCTTTATGATAACAAATTGATGAACACTAAAACAACATACCTAGGTCTTTGATAATAGTAAACTATATATGTAGGACTATGTATATTCTATAGAATAAAGTGAAGTCTAGTAAATAATATTAGCAGGCGACTCTTTATGATAACAAATTGATGAACACTAAAACAACATACCTAGGTCTTTGATAATAGTAAACTATATATGTAGGACTATGTATATTCTATAGAATAAAGTGAAGTCTAGTAAATAATATTAGCAGGCGACTCTTTATGATAACAAATTGATGAACACTAAAACAACATACCTAGGTCTTTGATAATAGTCGCGGGTCGCGGAATATAGCATTATACTGATATTGTTTGAATGTAATCTGCAGATGATAATACTTTACACTTTCCGCCATTTTGAATATTTAATTTATATCATCTGCAATAATGTTAAATACTATTGTATATACTGTTATATATATAAATATTAATATTATTTTTATAGTTATGTAACTTAATACATTTAGTTTATTAATACAGAATATAACATATATTTGATAATGTTATGATACACTTGCCACGTTACGCGTTAATCCGTGTCAGCAATAATGTCCTCAGCGGTAAGAAATCCTTAGAGGTCAGAGATTAACGCTTTAATTAAATATCGCCCATCGCGGATGTATATCACGTGGTGATAGACGTGGGTAATTCTCTGCGGACGTAAGCGCGTGCCTACGTGCGTACGGAGACAAGGACGATGACGTCATAGTACCACGTGATGAGGATGAGTGTATTGCGTAATCATAACACTGCGCGTTATTAACAATACGACGACGTAACGAGAGGAGGTGGTACTTTTGAAGCAACGTATCACCGGAATAATAGTATCATTATTGAGATAAGATATATTTGTGTTTGGAAGTAATATATATATTGTTATTGTTATTGTTATTGTTATTTTTATTTGGTGGAGTCCTTTCATCCCATCCAGGAACTTAGATGAAGTTTTCACTTATAACCATATATGGCTCTAATGTCCCTTCGAAGCCGCTCTCATGTTAAGGCATCCATGGTTTTAACGAGAGCCGATCATTTATTTATACACAATTATATAAGATCACTTCTAAATAATATTTTAAGACCCATTTTATAAATTTAATTAATGGTCCGGACGAGGCTCGAACCCGTGTCCTACTGCTTGTGTGTCTGACGCCTTAGCCACTGAGCCACACAGGCAGTTTTTATATATATAAATAACTATGATATCTTTATACGATAAAACAAATGTATCTTTTAAATATTATTTACTCATGTTACGTAAAATCTCATTGACCTACTAACCCTAATTATGCTAACCCTAATACTGATGCTAACCCTAATTATACTAACCCTAATGATGCTAACCCTAATAATTATGCTAACCCTAATGATACTAACCCCAATACTGATACTAACCCTAATGATACTAACCCTAATGATGCTAACCCTAATGATACTGACACCAATGATGCTAACCCTAATGATACTAACCCTAATGATGCTAACCCTAATGATACTAACCCTAATGATGCTAACCCTAATGATACTAACCCTAATGATGCTAACCCTAATGATACTAACCCTAATGATGATAACCTGAAACCTTAATGATGTATACTCCCTTCCTAATAAGGTCATGCATGATTACGTCACATGTTTACCGATAATATCGTAGTTCACACACACACGCACATACATATCAAGTGATCTATTGTATTATTCTTAGCATAACTATGACGATCTTCATAAATCTGATAAGTGGGCTACTATGCACTTTATATTTATTACGTGTATATATTTATAATATATATATATATATATATATAATTAAAAGTATACAAGAGAGTTCTACGAAAATCGGTTATTACAAAAGAGGAAGTACAAGCTATCAAGATATGGAACACTGTCTTTCAGTATAGCTGCAGCCTATCTATGAAATACGCTGTACCATTAAGAATTAATATAAATTGTTCGTATTTTAAATCTAATTGATTCTTATTAATTCGTAAAAATTAATTTTATTATTTTCATCAGATTTATATTTTTGTTGTGTAATTTGTTATTTTTATATTTTTGTACACGATATATTCTCTATAGAGAACGTTTAACGTTGTTTTTGTGTCTAAATAAACATTCATTCATTCATTAATTCATACAATATGTGTGTACATGTATTATGTGTCCTATAACCGACATGCGCAGAGAACACATACATAAAGCCTGCATTGTTACCCAAGTTACCGATGTATTACGGGTAACTATAGTTACATGTAAGTTATGCGATAGAATATATGCGAACTATTCATATAGGCTTTATATATATAATTATATCAGATTCAGTTGATGACCGAGATCAAAAACGCATGCGTTTTTACCTGCAGGTATCATATAGAAGATCTATTGAGCTTATCGAGATACCAACCAGCTCTGAATTAATCAAAAACAAATAAATTTAAAGATATACCAGTATGTAAAGTAATCAGTGATAGTGGTTAGATTATAGTTTGATCATCATCATGATTTGTGATTAACAGATCGCAATATGATTTCAATCATATTACAATCATTGATAATCAACTATGCTTTGATTACGAACTACACTTCTAAATCATTGATTTTAATACGATTGTAATCAATGGTTGTTAACTGATCACTAACATAGATCCACGATCAGTTGGTAATCATTGATTGTAATACGATTGTAATCGAATCAAAATCTGTGATCGTAATCAATACATAGCCCCATGATTGTAATCTGATTACTTGTTGGATTGTAATCTGATTACGAACTTTGATTACTTTACTTACTGGGATACCTATGTTTTAATTCTATTTTGTTCATTTGTGTTTTTTCTCGTTATATAATCAATACAATTAAATTAAATGTAACCATAATACCAATAATATCATGATGTATATAACAATAAAATAATAATAAGAGCATATTAAAATATATAATAACATATTTAATAAATGTAAAAATCAACTAAGCATAATAAATAATGTAACCAAGAAAAAAAAAAGAAAACCAAAATGCAAAATTAAGCCACAAAGATAAAAATTATCTATATAATATGAATACCTAAAAGATCTAAAAAGAACAAAAAAAAAAAGATGGCCATATAAATAAAATAACAAATAATACAGATAAGCAGGTATAAATGATTAGATATTAATAATGACTAAATATAATTATTTACAAATTTTTGTTACGCGCATAGTGAAATTATTACACACATATATACTCACACACTAACACACACACTCACACACACACACACTCACACACACACACACGTATACACACACCATCGATGTAAACTGTAACTTTTATTTGCATCGATGATACACACACACGAAAACAAATATACACTGTCAGAAAAAAGAGTTATCTATACCACCGAAAAAGAGTTTTCCAAGTGTCACTGTATTAAAAATCTTTTGCAAAAGAGTATTCTAATTTTTAATAAATATAAAAACTCTTTAACAAAAGAGTATTCTAGCTTTTAATAAATATAAAAACTCTTTACCAAAAGAGTTTTCTAGCTATAAATACATATAAAAACTATTTACTAAAATATTATTCTAGCTATTAATAAGTTAAGTTATAAAAATAAAATATTAAAATAAATATTAGTATCTTAGTGTAGTAAATAATATCGTAACATGAAAGTATTAACTCGTATATTACAATATATTATATAATTTCATTTAAGTTAGATTAAAACTTAAATTCAAAAATAATAAAATTGTAATATTGAATACAATATTTAATCAATATCCAATTGCTACATATTCAATATCGAGCAATTATTCAACATGAATTGTATTATCAATATAATTATGATAACAATTGTAGTTGATAATTTAGAAAAATATATAGGATATTAAATAATTTAACTTTTAAAAAAAAAATATTTTATTTATTAAACAGTATATTAACTAAAATATACAATTAAAAAAATAATTAATAATTAATTTTGATAAACAACCATATAATAAATATAATAAAATAAATAAAAGGTATAATATGTTATTTGTTCTATATTAAATACTTAATATAACTTTAATTTAGGTAATATTTACATCAATTCTAATGAAAATAGTATTCTACATTATAAAAAAAGAGTATTCTACATTATAAAAAAAAAGAGTTTTCTAAATTTTAAACGCTGGAAAACTCTTTTGGTAGTTTTTATATCTGTTATGATATGGAATACTCTTTTGTAGAGTATTTGGCCGCATTAGTAGATAGAAAACTGTTTTTAAATAAAGAGTTTTCTAGATTATAAAAAAGAGTTTTCTATATTTTAATAAACGCTGGAAAACTCTTTTTTCTAACAGTGTATGGTACAACACATCCGTATATAATATATATATATATATACACCGCATATACTGTGCGGCTCACTGTGCGCGAGCGTGACTTACGCATACGCACAGTGTGGCGCACATGCGTGTGTGCGTGCGTGCGCTCCTCCCAGCATCGGTAAGTCACCACCTATAGGTATTCGTGCATCACCTAACTGCAATAGCTATAGGCCGGCGGCTGGCCCCCGTACAACAAAGACCGTCACGCCGCGGCCATAACAATAACTTATTACGTAAGGTTTGGTTTATGGGGGGCTGGGGGGGTAAAGTTAGCCGGCTTTAAAGTCGCGGCGATGGCGTGACGGAGGAGGAGGAGGAGGAGGAGGAGGAGCCTATTGGTTCCCGATCTAGCCGCTAGGTGCGCGGCGCACGAACCGGAAGCGCGTGTGTACCGTTAGTAGAGGGCGCCCGGCTCGGCCCGAGGCTGTACTTTAAAGTGGGCGTGTATTTCCGGTGGGCGTGGCGTGGCGGCGGTATTCCTTCAAAGACCGCCGCATTATTTACCGCTATACGAAGCTATCGTTAGTGGACAGGAAGTAGCCCGAGAGAGAGAGAGAGTAGCCAGATATTCGTCCGCTAGGTAGAGATACCGGTGCCCGTTAGGAAACTTATCAACGCCGTACACGGGTGTCGCTAATTTATGTGCGCGATAGGTTAAACAAGATATATAGTGCATATAAATAAAGCACGACCACCGCCGACACCGTAACTGTACTTAGGCCTAGTTGTGTGACCACTTGTCGGAACCGGTGATGCGCATCAACACAACCAGATATGAATTATTAATATATTTATGTGCGCGCGAGTGCGTGTGTGCGAATGTGTGGATGTGCGTGCGTGCGAATGTGTGGGTGTGTGCGAATGTGTGAATGAATATCTGAGTGTGCGAGAGTGCGTGTTTATTAGTGCGAGAGTGCATCCGTGTTCACGTGTATGCGTGCGTGCGTGTGTGCGTGTATGTGTGCGTAATCAGCAGATATCAATGACCTATTGTTACGTATATACTGTACTTTGGTATACATAAACTGCATACACAGCATACACAACCTGTGCAATATATATATATATATATATATATGATACATATATATTTTTATTATTTACTTGATATTATCATCTATTAAAATGTTTGTTATCTAATAATACGATAATTCGAAGTGCACGGCGTGCATTTATACATACTATAATATGCATAATGTGCCAGACATTATGTTCCTGAAATTATATGTCATACATTATGTGACATACATTACATATCAGACATTTTATACAATATATGCCAGACATTATGTATCATATATTATATAAGTGATATTATATACAATTGTGTATCCATCATATGTTATAAATACGAATGATAACATATATATGAGTCACACACACACACACACACACATATATATATATATATATATATATATATATGTGTGTGTTATATATAACTATAATGATATTAGTTTAACTCTTCCACATATCGAACACCATATGTATATCCTATTAGTGTCCAGTACTATACCAATATCGATATCCATATATAAATTTAATAAATATATATATATATATAGTTGTATATTTATTTCCTGATATGTTCATTATAATTTCGTTATATATAGATGCATACTAATGATGAAGATGAAGAGATGTGTCCTTGTATATAGCGTTATAGTTATGTACATAGTGTACAATGTACATTGTACACTGTACATTGGTCCACTATATAAATAGGAATATCCTATAGGACATTGGTCCACTAAAGTGTTGTTACGTAAATAGTTATTTCTAGCGACCGATGGAATGCATGAGTAGGCGCGCCTATATTTATTAATAATAATTAATCTTAAAATAACATCACACCACGGCCGCGCCACCCCATCTCGTCCTGTGATATCTCCGTCAGCCTCTTCATCTTCTAAGTACGGGGGTGGCCGCCTGGTGAGAGGCTGCCAGTTGAATATCTCATCTCGGCGCTAGTTGACGCGTTGATTTAGTATCTAATAAATAGTGGCGGTGGTAGTAGGGGTGGTAGTAGTAGTAGGGGTGGTGGTAGAGTCGTGGTAATCTAGTGGAGAGGGTACATAGGTACGCAGGTAGCACTCACTACAATAGTGGCATTGTAGTGGTTCTATTGTGGTGCATCTATTGTAGTAGATCACTGTTATATATTAGATTAGGATGATTAAGATTGACAGGGTATACCCTACAGGGGTTATTCACATGCGCGCACATGATATTATAGTTATGCATTACCTTTAGCTAAATAATACATAATTATACATAATGTATATGTATATATACGAGCGATTTATATAGTTATATGTCTACATGATAAGTAGTGCGTCTACATAAATATCGACTACAAATAATACATATTACATATAATCTTATTAAATCAATAATATTATGAGAAATATTAATTTTTCTATTGATACTATTATTATATCGCAAAGTTTACTTTGACTCGTTGCATTTCTTGAATTATGTTTTACTAATTTCAGTTTAAACATCTACACTTTATACGTTTACGTTAGAATTAATTAATGTGAGATATAGGAAATACCAATATGAAATACCTAAACGAAATGCATAAGGTTTATATTATAGAAAAATACCAAAATGGATAGTTTTTATTAAACTGAAGATAGTAATAGATAATTAAATAAATGCAATAATGCGAAATAAACTTTACGATTTAATAATAGCATCCAAAGAGTATGTGTTCATGTGTATGAAAAGTTGTTCATTATTAATTGTATATAAATTAATATGAAGATATCCTATTATTTTTGATATTTCAAATGTATTCAGAATAATGATTACAAATTTATGAATTAATTCAGAGTTTAGATCATCGCTATAAAATTCAACCAATTTATTTATAAAGTACTTCCACTTAAATAGTATCGCATTATTAAATATTAAAATTAATATTCAAATATTATATCGAAGGAATCATGTTTCATATTATATGAATCATATATGAATAATATGTCACTTCATTTATCTATAGATACATTATATTTACAAAAAATAGTTAGATAGAATACATTCAGGCTCATACAATGTGGGTGCCCATGGCAGCTATCCATATTACTATTATTAATGTGGTTCTGAATATACAGTGTACTATATGAAGTGAATAATGTACAATATTCAATAATATTTACACTGTACAATGTATATTATGAACACTGTACACTTAGGGTCGCTGCAACAGAGGGGATATGTCCCTCCCCCACTTTTACCACAACTTTTATTTTGATTGATTGGTCCCCCCTACACACAAAATCGTTCCAGCGCCCCTATGTACACTGTATTGTGTAACATATATAATATATACACTTTGCTCTTTCACATATATGTGTATACACACTTTTACAGTTAATATGTTACTATTACACACTTTACGAGTTCGGTATACGTGTGTACATTGTATACAGCGTGTACAGTGTACACCGGAGAACAATAGAAAGTCACGTGACTATAACGCGCGGATTATCGCCTGCAAACTTGAAAGCGGTGCGCACAAACATTTGGAGAGGGGCGTTACCATCAATATTGATATATAGGCCATAGTGCTACCGTTACCGCTTCCCGATAAGTAAACACACGCACTCTTACGTAACCGTCGCGCCTCGACGCCGTACCTATTACGCAATACCGGTGGGCGTAATTAAGGGCGTAATCAAGGACTGCGTTAATTGGCTGAGAGTTTCACGATGTGTGGAGGTGGGGCGGCGCGGTTTCTTCTCGATTACAACGGATTAACTTACTGCTGTGCGGTGCGATGTACACCGGACATGTGTGACCACCAGGTATACAGGAGTGTGCGGTGTGTGCGAGTGTGTGCGAGTGGGTGTGGGTGTGGGGGGTGTGCGGCGCAGAGATCAAAGGTCAACACCGCAGTAGTTACGCAGCTACGCGTGGTAATTGTGTCACGTGTATGTGAATATACACACTAGCGGTATGTTATATATATATATCTAGAGATCTATATATATATATATATATATATATATATATATATATCTAGAGATCTATATATATATATATATATATATATATATATATAACCATATATGGTGGGTAGTCGTGTAGGAACAGTTGACTGGTAACTTGCTGTAAAGCGATAGTCTCCAGGTTCGACTCCGTATATTTAGTTCTAGCAATGTATTCACCTGCAGGTAGTTCTTATAGTATCTTTGGTTTATCAAGAATGATCGAGAACTTAGTGTATATATATATATTATAAATCAAAACACAAGAAAATAATGCTACTATTTTTATTGTATCCTCGATTTGTATACAATATATATATATGTGGTGGTTTAGATAAATATATAGTATATATACTTGATGCGTTATAGTGTGAATAATATATATTTATCGAAACCACCATATATATTCATTATTCATTATTCACATATAGCATTATTCCCGTGTGAACCTATAAAAGCATATTTATTTATATTGTTATTTTCACAGTCATGATTAGGTTGGATTACATTTTAATTTTGGTAGGTTTTTTTTAGCTGCATTACTTCCCGAGTGAACCTATAAAAGCATATTTATTTATATTGTTATTTTCACAGTTGTGGTTAGGTTGGGTTAAGTTTTAATTTTGGTAGGTTTTTTTTAGCTACATTACTTCCCGAGTGAACCTATAAAAGCCTATTTATTTATATTGTTATTTTCACAGTTGTGTTTAGGTTTGGTTAAGTTTTAATTTTGGTAGGTTTTTTTTAGCTACATTACTTCCAGAGTTAGTCTATAAAAGTATATTTTAACTGTTGTGGTTAGATTGGATTAAGTTTTAATATTGGTGGTTTTTTTTAGCTGCATCACTTCCCGAGTACATTACATCACCTCCCGAGTACATTACATCAACAAGTGAAAGTTACGCGCGATCACGGGCGAAGCCGGGCCCCGACCGCCTAGTATATATATATATATGTGAATAGAAATATTATTTCATGGACAATTAACGATATATAAATAGAAATGGTGACGAACACAAACTGTGCACACATTACAAAGTGTGTGTATTGCACACATACCTATTTTCACATGATCTACCTATTGTCACATGACCTACCTATTGCACACATGACCGACCTATTGGCAACTTATTTTGCATTTAAAAATCGGCGCTGTGGATATATCCATATTATAATACCAAATGGTTTTGATAATACTATAGTAGTATGTGTTGTTTATATATATATATATATATATATATATATATATATCATGGCGCACTATATATAGTATAGTAAAGTATATACAATAGTATAGTAAAACTCATTATGCGAGAGAGTGATTATTTGTAGTTATATTAGAGTTAAATAGTGCACATATACATGTATACTATTCATGTATAGGTGTACATGTTTATACATTCATAACTGTATATACACGCGTCAATGTGCGATGTTAATGCACTCCCTATAGGGTGAATCACACGAATCATTGCGCACCGCACACACACACACGAGCGTGCGAAGAAGCACGTGACTATAGATAACGAACGCTCAGGATTATAACCAAGGACATGTCCTTATTATAACCGCCGAAACTATAGTAACGTTATTGCCACGTGATACGTCGTCGTCCTCTAGCGTTACGTAATCTAGCGTTACGTAATTAGCATTACTATGACGTCATCGATTACGTAGGATCACTATAGCGATACAAGTGTATGTACACTCCGTAATCTAATCACTGAACGACCGTGAACCTCATAAGGTATAATTAAATGTAAATGTATTAATCATTAAATGTATACATTTAATGATTGTTAATATAATAATAATAATATATGTTAATTAATCAGCTATTATTAAACTATTAATTAGCTATTATTAAACTAATTTGTATATGTACATTCAATTCGTTCATGATATTTACACATGCCACTCACACACCCACACACCCACACGCACATTTATATTCGCTAACAATTAGTCTTAATATATTTAATTTGGGAAAACTTCAACTGTATACAGTCGAATACTATAGCATACTATAGTATACTACAGTATATTAGAATGTATGCTTATTAGCATACATGTGTGATGGTATTATAACACCATAATGCTACTATTTAAACCATGATGCTAATAATATGTTATTATTAAACCTTTACATCCGAGCTGTTGTGTAAACAATACTAATGTACGCATAGCAATGCTGTAATATACATGTAATGTTTATATACATATATAAACATATTAAACGTATAGGCTGTAATAACATATATTTAGTAACCTTGTAACAACCTTGTAACCAATTTGTTTAGACACTGCGATCAACATCAGTAATGAGTTTTCTGGGGTGTATCATATATTAATTATTATAATCTATATTAAATAGATGTGTTTTCAATTTTACTTTAAAGGTGTGGTCAGAAACTATAGATCTAATTGAGTGAGGGAGTTCCATAGTTTAGGTGCTATTCTAGAAAAAGAATATTCTGTTTTTTATTAAGTAATAAAGTTATTGGTATATTTAGTTTGTATTTATGTATTGTTCGTTGTGGTCGGGATGACTTGTAGTTCGTAAGTAGTTCAGTAAGATAGTCAGGTTTATTATTATGGGTGGCCTGGTAGGTCAGTAGGAGTAATGTGTATTGTATGCGGTAAGGGATGGGTAGCCAGTGAATGGATTTCATATAAGGTTTGATATGTTGTCGTTAGAATTTGTTATCCTGAAAATGGTTCTGATGGCTCTATATTGTAATTTAGTGAGAATTTTGATAGTATGTGCAGGGAGTGAATTTAAAGTAGAGTTATAGTATACTATAGTATACTTTACTATACTATAGTATACTTTACTATAGTAAAGTCGGGGCAGTATTAAGGAATTAACTAGTAGTTTTGAAAATTCAGTAGTTATAGAAGGTATAATAAGTCGGATCGTATGTAAGGTGTAATTAATGGACTTCGATATATTAGTTATATGTAGTAGATAAGACAGATTTTGGTCAAGTGTGAGTCCGAGGTTTTTAGCCTGGTTAGAGTATTCTATAATGTGATTATTGGTAATAATATTTGGTATTGAATGATGTCCTGGGGATGTATTTATTAATAAAGCTTTTGTTTTAAGGCTATTAAATAATAGGGAGTTATTTGAAAGCCATTTACTAATGTCATTAATGCATTTATTTATAGTATTTATGTTATTGATTGGGTCAGGTAAATTACAGTATAGCTGTAAGTCATCCGCATATGAGTGAAAGTGTATATCGGGGTATTCGTCAAGTAAGTAAAGTAAAGGGGAAATATATATATTAAAGAGAATTGGACCTAAAACAGAACCTTGGGGTACACCATGAGTTGTGTGGCGGGGTTCTGTTATGGCGTTATCTATACATATAGAAAAGGATCTGTTAATTAGGTAGGATGTAAACCAACTAAGGACAGAATCTTTAATACCAATGTTCTCTAATCTTCGAATAAGAATATTATGGTCTAACGTATCGAAAGCCGACGATAATTCAAGTAGAATCAGTATGGTGGGAGTATCTTTAGGAAATAGTAGTATATTGTTTAAATTATGGAGTAGTGAAGTTACAGTGCTCTTGTCCATTGTATAAGCACTTTGTAATTTATGCAGTATGTTATTATTATTGATGTATGTTCTAAGTTGTTTAGCAATTATTCTTTGAATTGTCTTAGATATGAAAGAAAGTTTGGATATGGGACGATAATTAGAAAGAGTTTAGCTATCAATGGACTGGTTTTTAGGTATGGGAATTACATGCATGTAATTCCCATGTAATGCCCAATGGGCATTGCCCATGGGCATATTTCATGTGGGATGGGAAGATACCTGCAGTTGGTGAGCGATCGATAATGTTGTTGTAGAGTAGATAAAGCATGCCTATATATAGTAATTGTATACTATAGTATACTACACTGTACGACGTACTATAGTACTATAATACATATATGTATAGTGTATACATATACAGTGGTGTCGGCATTAACTTATAATAAGGTGATTATAAGATGAATCGTAATTATACCTAAGGCGTTGATCTTTAGTCCACTTTATGTTATAATTTGTGTACTAATTGAGCTGATATTACGATTTGTTGATTACGCCACTTAATAGCAATGCAGAAACAATAAAAGTTCATATACAAATATATATATAACTATAGTTATGAATATGTAACTAATGGTATACCATTGGTATACCATATATATTGATTCTTAAACAAATAAATATATATATATATATATATATATATATACTTTGGCATAAATATATACCTATATATTAATCTATATATAGGTAAACGTATACGTTTATTAAAATTGATTTGTTTCGACTTCAAATTAATTAAATAAATACTATAATTAAAAATGTATAAAATAACGATGTTAATCGATAAAGGCGTGGTTAATATTATACATATCTTCATGACACTCGTAATTTGTATTGTGATGCGGATAATAGCGTCACTGTCATCACTGTCACCTATCGTAAACTATATATAGTTTATATATTGTTTATATATCGATACAATATATTGTTCGGAGGGTGCGATTACTCCCAAAGATGTATATTCTGCGATATATCGCATTGTCTCGCGAGATCAATAATATAGGTCTTTAGAATGTTTACATTATATCCTATTACATTATAATTACAATAATAAAATGGCTATTGTTGTATTATTATCTACAATGGATTTCGTACTACTTACATATTTAGTATACTTATATTACACTGTAGCCATGTTATCTCTATATTACCTAACGCTTATAAGCGTATAAATAACAACTACTAATACTACCTATATATATATATATATGCATAGATTATACAATGCATTATTTTAATAATTATATTAATAATAGTAATAATTGTATTGTAATATGAGATTCATTATAACACTTGTGTTATACTGCAGTAAACAATAGATAGTGTATACGTGCATACATGCTAATGAAATTAAAAATATTGTATGAAAATGTATCGTTTATATCCGAATTTTCACTATAAATATATTTTCATTATAGACGCAATCTTATTATACACGGATTGTTATTATGATCTTTATTTTGTTAATTTTAACGTAAACATTGGTATACACAATATTTTCAGTTACAAAGTTATTTATAAAAATAGCAACAATTATAAATTCTTCATTTTTACCTTATTCGGACCACTTTTAATGATCGATGAATAAATAATTATGTTATAAATAATTATGTAATATATAATCAAGTTTATTTCATATATTAATATATTAGTTAATACAAAGTTATTTATAAAAATAGCAAAAATTAGAAATTCTTAATTTTTACCCTAATTCGGACCACTTTTAATGATTGATGAATAAATAATTCTGTTATAAATAAATATGTAATATATAATTCAGTTTATTTCATATATAAATATATTAGATTTTGTTAATTAGATTTTTAATATATAGTATTTACATATTTAATAAATATAAACAATTTCTATATTTTGTGTTTTTGATTAGATTATTGTAAATATTAATTTTTAGAGTTGGTCCGAATTATGGTAATATCCGCTACTTATAATCAGGGGATATTACCGACATTCAAACCACCTCCAATATTAATTTTTACAATCATTTAATCTAAAACATAAAACATAGAAAAGATGTAGTTATAAATATTATGTTAATATAATATCTAAGTTTTATGATTGCAAATATTTCATATATTTAAATTCTCACATATTTGTATGCATTATACTGTATATATATATATATATATATATATATATATATATATATATATATACAGTATATATACTGTATTCTAATATAAATGCAAAGTGTTAGAAAACTTGCCTTGGTGCACCAATCCCCATGGGGAATTGTATCCAGAAATAGTATGTTATAGGAATATATATATTAACCAATCTACCATTTCAGTAATATAATCAACTCAAATTATCTCAAACTCTTTTAATATTTCAGAAACCTCACTAACTCAGACCTTTTTAAATTGATATGTTGTGTGTACGTAAATACTTGTAAGAAAAGTTAGATATCTCAGATACATTTCTTCGTCATCTGGATTCTGATATGTCGATAATTAAGTGTACTTGTATATATATATATATATATATATATATATATATATATATATTATACAATACATCACGTTGTATTATTAGTATTAATACTCTTAATTAGGAATAAATATCGTGGTTATAAATACATATTATAAATTAATAAATAAATATTAACTCAATATAATATAAGTATATTTCAAATATTACCTTATATATTTTTATACTTTATAATATTGTTGAGAGTTTCTAATTATTTATAAATATTATATATATTATGTATTATATATTTTTATAATATATAATAGACTTATTAAAAGATATTACTAATATTGTATATAATATATATATATATTTGATTAGTATAGATATTAAATCACACGATGCATGTAAAAAATACATGGATATCCGAGATCTAATTCATATTCTATTCAACCTATAAACTATCGGTTATAAATTTTATTGTATGTAATAAATATACATGCATATGTGATGTAATATGTATTTTATCGATTATACAATTTTTCAGTGATAGGTGTTATATTATTATAATATACGACGATTTTAATTTATCAAATGTTTTCTTTACAGCATATATTATCGCATTTACTATTAACTTATACTCATGTTCACGTATTATCGAATAATTATATATTAAGTTATCAAAATCAAGTTTATAATGATAGACATACTCACCGAGAGGTAGATTTGAACAAATATAGGTGATTCGATAAGCAGCTCGCGCCATTGGTCGAACAAAGACCAATCACAGTTGAGCGTAATTCTATTGACAGGCTCGATTCTCAGCAGTCTATCAGTATTCATTTAGCCGTTTACGATGATGGAACCTGCGTTAATGAAAATACAAACGGGTAGACATCTCCTAGGACACAGCCTCGGTCACGGTATGTCCGGATACTCGGTAACCTCTGACATCGGCCAGCTGACCCCTCCATCGCCCCACTCTGGAAGTATACCCGGAACACCCTCTAATGGAGAATCGTACCACCCCCTCCAGCACGTCATCACATCCACCGGACAAATGAAGCAGAAACATCCTCCCGGGGAAGAAAGGGTCAAACGTCCAATGAATGCGTTCATGGTGTGGTCAAGAGGTCAACGTCGCAAGGTTATACAATATATGTATTAATCCCTATATATATATAGGATAATTAATAATGGTTTAAAAGGAGGTATACGGTATACCGTATACCCCGGTATACTCATGTATACATTTAACCTATATATTATATACTGGGTTAACATATATGCATTTAACAATGGTTAACATATATTAATTTAATAATTATTACTTCATATTACTTTAATAAAGGTTTATTTATATTAATTCAACAATAGATTATTTATATCGATATGTTTGCATGTATGTACAAAATATATGTATACATACATATATAATATTACAAAAATATATGTTTATATATATGTAATATATATTCTATATTATATAATCATATATTGTTGATCATATCATATATGAAACATAAATGTAGATTTATTTATAACGGGCAATAAACTAATATACGTTTATATATGAATATACATATATATATATATATATATATATATATATATATATATATATGCGTATATAAACTATATGTGTTATCAGAATAGTGATATACAGTCAAAGCTCGATAACTCAACATTGACGGAACGGAGTTTTCATGTTGAGTTAGCGAGTATGTTGAGTTATCGGATGTATAAAAATGTCTATATATAGACTTAGTCTATAGACTTAATTAATGTTTTGTTCAAATAAATGCATTCAAAATAGTACTCGTATGATAATATAATAATTTTCATTGTATTTTTACGTTTATATATTTATAAATATATCCATTTATATATATATCCATATATTTTTAAATAAAACCATGTTAAATAATTTATGTTGAATTATATTTGTTGAGCAATGTAGTATTACATGTAAAAGATACGAATCCAACAAAATATGTTTGTGATATTTTGATTTTTCATAAATGTTGAGTTATCGGATGTATATTTACATGTAATGTATAGGCTAGGATTATAAAAACGATGTTGAGTTATATGTATGTTGAGTTATATCTGTTGAGTAGTAGGGTTTTTGTTAACATGTAAAAGATACGAATCCAACCAAATATTTTGTTGATGTTGAGTTATCGGCAATGTTGAGTTACCGAGCTTCTACTGTATATATATTGTAAATTCATCATATATGATATATATGATATATATATATATATATATATATATATATATATATATATATATATATATTCAATATGTACATATATATATATTATGATATATGCACATATTCTTATTAAATATATTTATTATTAGATTTATATTTATGAGATGTATATTTTTATATAATATATGTATAAATATACTTTCTGTATGGCTCCGTTGGCTAATACGTCAGACGCACAAGTAGTGGGATACGGGTTCAAGCCCAATCCATACCATTAAAATAGGTATTAAAATAATATTTATAAGTGATCTCATATAATTGTGTATAAATAAATGATCGACTCTCGTTAAAACTATAGTTTTATATCCATATATGGATACCCTTATAATGAGATAGGCTTCAAATGACATTAAATCCATAACAATAAAAATATATATATATACATTTATATTGATATATGAATCTTACATTATATATTTACCATTATATTTTCAATTAATTATATGATTATAATAGTATACATTATATATATATATATGTATACAAACACTTCATGTATTAAATAAACCATAGATATCACTACATATAGTTCACTATATATCATACTATATGTAGCATGATAATAATGTCCAGTGTATATTATTTAAAATAAATAATTCTTTTATACTCGTACTTTAAATTATATTATTTTATTATATTTATATTCATATTATATTAATTTTGTATATTATTTATTATATCACATACATAGTATACATATATTATTTTTAACTAATTTATTCAGTGACTAATTGTCAATAAATGATTAAATAATATAACTAATCTATGTATTTTTATATTTTTATATGGATTGTAACAAATATTACTTATTTATACTTATAATATACATATATTTATTATATAATTATATATAATTATTCTGATATGTTTATAAATAATAAACGAACATGTGTATATATATATATATATATCATATCATATCATATCATTGTATCACACGAATTTATGCATATATATATATATATAATTTATAGTGCACATACATATTTTCATGAAATAATCGAATTAATTATTGTTAATATAATTCTATATTTAGAAATATATAATGTTTATTGACGTACAATATATGTACGTCGTGCATAACGTACTCTATTATATTTATATATATTTTGCATATACATATATGTACACCGTGCTACACACGTGTGTAGCATATATGTCATAGATTTTTCAAAGGATTTGCTTCGCATAATCGTTGCGTATATGCATATATACGCGTATATATATATATATATATATATATATATATATATATATATATATATATATACCTGTACGACGTACGACATTGTACGTGGTACACATATATACATATATATATATATATATTAGAAAATATATAAATCTGATTTTGCTAAATGTACTTACGTATATGTTGATCATTTTAATATAAAAATGTGTATATATAATTTAGACAGTGTATATTTATCTTACTAGTTATTTTAATACAAATAATACAAATAATGATGTATACATCATTATTTTCATCAATATATATTGTATAATTGACTAAATAGTTTCCAATAATGCATGTATCGTGTATTATAATTATGAAAGTAAATTGTCCTTATTATAATAAGGAAAATTAAATAACATACGCACTACTACTTACATTGTAATAATATAGTATACTATAGTATTATCAATGTGTTGCTGCAGGTTCTATAGTAATATTAATATCGTGGACAAATTGGCGCTTGTTTCGTCATTAAATTAAGGTAAAATACAACATTCTTATGACTTATATGTCAGTAACTGTGGACATATGGCACTATTCATTTAATACAAATTTATATAATTATATAGTTATATTATTAATAATATAATTTAAATATATTATATTACATAATATTTGTGAATTGTAACTAATTGCACTATAAAATATTAAAATAAAATATTATGTTAAAAATATTTACATTTATATATTTAGAAAAATCATAATAAATTATATAAATAATGTGATATATCATATATGATATGAATTGATACATTATTTAAGATGTATATATTGGAAATTATATTTCATAATATAAAAAGAGTTAATTTTAAAATATTTCCTAGGAAAATAAACATGATAATGTGTATAGAATGTATTTATTTTGTTATTGTGATTTATAAATCAATATATATAATAATATAATAGTATAGTATTGAATTAAAATATAATGTTTTTTTAATTATTTTAAAATAATTAAAATGTTATGTAATTTATTTCTAGAGAAGGAATATAATTAAATTATATGATATCATCATATTTATATAAAATTAAATTGAATTAAAAAATAATTAATTACATAGATTTTAATAGATAATAACAATAACAACAAGTTCTAAAATTAAATAAAATATTAAAATACCATATTACATAAAATAATAAAATAAAGTAGTATAATATATTAAAATAATATTATTTTATATAAAATAAATGTTTATAATATATAGTGTAATACAGTCAACTCCCTATAAGTCGGACTCGCAAGGGACCCGGAAAATTGTCCGACTTAGCGAGATTTCCAATTTATCCGAGATTAATAATATCATGCACATAAGACATGCGACACGCAACGTGAGTTAAAGGGTTACCAACATGTGGAATTATGCAACAATCAATAACATAAAATGTGGTATTAAATAATACTACTTACTAAAATTACAATATACATTATTCAAACTAAACATTTCTGACATTTTATAAAAAGTCCTACTTATCCAGTATAAAATCATAAATTTGATATAATATGTGTCCGATATATAGAAAAGTCCAACTTATCCAACTTATCCGATTAATTTAACATGGATCTAGATACAAATCCAACCAAACAAACTAAATGTGTCCGACTTATCGAGAAGTCCGACTTTTCAGTAGTCCGACTTACCGATAGTTGACTGTATATCATAAAATGTACGCCTATTATAATATATTATAATGTACATTATAAAAATACAAAAAATGTCAGTATACTGACATTTTTAAATTATTATTATTAATATTATATTTTATAATTTGTAATATATAATATAAATATATAAATATATATATATATATATATATATATATATATATATATATATATATATATATATATATATATATATATATATATATATATATATATATATATGTGTGTGTGTATGTGTATGTATTATATATATTATTGAAAAATAGTACAAGTATAAACATATATTTTCCGACACGAGAATTATATAAAATAAATGTTATAATAATATAAATACATAATAATATATTACATAACCAATTATTAATTAATATGTTATATGTTATATTATGCACGTAATATGTATAGAATATATGCTATTGTATCACAATACTGTACACAGTACACATACTATAGTATACTCTATAGTATATACTTTTATATTATTATACTCTATAGAGAGTTTATACATTATATTATCATAAAATGGTTGCCATACTGAATTTAGTTTTTATTATCGCAATACTTGCAAGAAAGTAGTTTATGAACAATATGCAATGTGCATACTTATGATCTATATACTTTACGGAAACTTGCCGAAATATCGTAAATTAAATATTTTTTATTTTCTACTATTACTTTCCGGATATATCCTAAATAAAGGTATACCTTTATTTTTAAATTTATAATTAAAACTATATTAATATATTTTTACGTAATAAAGGTATACCTTTATTTTTAAATTTATAATTAAAACTATATTAATATATTTTTACGTTTATTAAATCATATGAATATAAATATTTAAAATTCCAGATATATACAAAAAAAACTTTGTTTAAGGGCACCAGCTACTTATAAACAGTATACATGTAAAAGATAGGGAAAATAGCATGTTTTAAAAATGTATAAACTCTTATAATATTAAAGTTTTTGTAATAATTTTTTAACAATCTTATTATAAACATATAGCTTTATCATATGGTTGAATATATTTTAATAATTATTAACATAAATAATATAAAAATGATTAATTATAAAAAAAAATAATTAATTAAGATATTATCACAAATTATCACTAAATTTACAATTTATATAAATTTACATATATTATATATATAGAATAATTAATCATACTGTTCATTTATATATTATATATAATATTGTGAAAATTTGAAGAAAAAATATTGAATAAGAAGAGACATTAATTGGAGATATACAAAATGCAAAATAATTATTCTGAGTAAATCAAGTTTCAAATATAATATATGAATATAAACAATATGATTATATAGGTACAAATAATATAATATAAACAAAATGAATAATGTAATGAACATAATTTAAACACCATTTTAAAGATAATATTTTGTATAAGTTACATATAATATAAAAAAAAAAAGTTTAAATAATTTTTTTTACATAATTTGAAGGGTAGCCCGTCCCCAAAGTGAATTACATTTAACATACTAATAACACGCAAATAAAGGTTAATGCATGTATTAAAATGTATATTGACAAATGTATACATTATAATGTGAATTTAAAAACAATAACACATTTTATTTTAATGTTCCAAAGATAATATATTATTCCTTCTTTATAATATTCTAATTAATTATGTCATTAATAGATATATGCATATATGCAATTTTTATAATATATATATATTTATATATATATAAATATTTCTGATGTTTATTTTGTAATAATTTCTATAATTTACTTCCGCAGAATTATATACTGGAATTATAGTATCGTGTATACACATATATGTTCTATTGTATACAATACAACTTGTCACAACAATGTAAATATAAACTACTCTGATTAGACTAATTTATGCAGAATAAAAGTGATTTGTTATTTAAGCATTACTTTAAAGGATGTCACATGGGACTGTAACTGAAGTTAATAATAAGCTATTAAATTACCTATACTATAGCAAACATACACACACACAAATATATATATATATATATATATATATATATATATATATATATACATGTACATATACATATACGTGTACGTATGTATATTTGTAGCATATTAATATAGATAATATTTACAGGGGTATTGTGAGACTATACATTATGATATCTCTTTAATAACGATGGGACTTATCCGATAACATGCCAATAGAAAATCGTACAGAGTTTATTATGTTTATAATTAAAGT
The DNA here is from genome assembly GCA_964019155.1 of Osedax fenrisi. Taxonomy (NCBI): domain Eukaryota; kingdom Metazoa; phylum Annelida; class Polychaeta; order Sabellida; family Siboglinidae; genus Osedax; species Osedax fenrisi. Next base: position 6,313,791 of record OZ025243.1, read on the forward strand.
CCACACTCTTCTATGTGGAATTATATATATATATATATATATATATATATATATATAAGGAATTATAGTTCCTTATATAACATGTCGTTTATTGTCATCTCTATTTATAAAGTTCATATTAATATTCATTCAATCGTTGATATTTATGTTTATGAACATCACTATTACGTCTATGTCCGTAATGGCATAACGAACGTGTGATTTTATAAACTACATTCCATGTTATTGTTGTGCGAGTTAGGTCTGCACTGTTATTATTATTACGCGAGTCATAAAAACTTCTTATAGAATATAACAATGCGTGCTACATCCAGTGGTAATTTATGAATTTCTTAAACGCACAATTAACTTATTAAATTACGACTGTTCTGTGATTTTATTTATTGCATAATACGCTAATAGAGTTATGGCTGGTTCTATTTATAACTACAATTTTACGAAATAATTATCAGGAATACATCATCTTCAGATGAAACGATAGTAGTAAATTATAAATTAGATACGATTAATACATATTTAATTTATTATATTATAATAATTAGTTAATAATTAATTTAAAATAATATATATATATATATATTATATACCGTATACATAAATATCATATAAATATACGTGTATACACATATTCTCAAATGTATATGCAAATATAAAACCCACACACACACACACACACACACACACACACACACACACACATACACACATACACACATAAACACATGCATATATACACATGTAGAACTTGTATACATAACAGATATTTCAATATGACACACATATGCATGCTTAATATATGTATTATTTAGATGGTATTCTAATTAGGTTTACACGTGTATACACACACTAGAGATCATTGCTCTATTGTTTCATTAATTAATAATTCCCTGGTGTATACGATTGCATAACCTATGCATTTCGTGTATTTCTATGCATCGTAATATATATATATATATATATATTATATATATATTAGATATAATATACATGAATTTATATATATATACATATGATTTAGATTTATGTTTATTCATTAACATCACCGTATAATAAATAAACACGTATTTGTTAGAAACGTATTTGCTATAATACGTCATATTGAAAAGCGATAAATTAGCTCAAAGTACGACGTATACTGTACACCGTGTCAATGCAGTAATCAAGCGTGGTGACATAATCAATAGAGTAGATATGCGTGGTGGCTAGTAGTAATGTATATTATGGTGTCAATGAGTCAACCAATATAATAATTATGTTTGTTTTCATTTGGAAATAAAATGGAAATTAGATAATTGTAAATTGTAAAATATGTATAGCATCTATAGATGCAAGTATATATATATATACAACATTGTACGCAATGTAAAAAATCGAACGTTTAACACCTCATTTTTAACATTAAAACAAGCATCAACGTTACAGCTATATATAACAACTACCCCTATCCCCCCACTCTCAGATGGCGCAAGATAACCCTAAGATGCACAACTCGGAGATCTCGAAGAGACTGGGAGCCGAGTGGAAACTGCTCACCGAGAGCGAAAAGCGTCCTTTCATAGACGAGGCGAAACGTCTACGCGCCATACACATGAAGGAACATCCAGACTACAAGTACAGGCCCCGCCGCAAGACGAAAACCCTCCTCAAGTCTAAAGACAAGTTCGGAATGCCGCTGATACCCCAACACGCCGGTTCCTCGCACCCGATGTACGGCTCCCTCGGGGGTAACGGCTACAGTAACGGCTACTCCCCCATAGTGTCCGACAACCACTACCAGACGCACCCTCTTCAGATGTACGCGACCGGAAGTATGGGGGCGGCGGCTTATCAACCTTCAGGTTCCCCTCCTTCAATGGCTGCCGGTTATCAGAACAGTTACTCGTACTCGATACAAGCTGCCGCTAGGGCTGCTGCTGCGGCCACATCTCAGTACACCGGACGACCTTCACCTCCCGAAGGTGACGATGGTCACCACCACCACCCTCACCACCCTCACCCTCCACCCCCTGCCCCCGGTACCCCGGCCAAACCGTGCGGTACAGATCTGCGCGAGATGATCAGCATGTATCTACCGACTCAGGCTACGGTGAACGGTATGACCCTTCAACCGCAGACTATCACCAGCCAATCAGAAGTCGCCGCCACCGTTACCACTAGGTATTCGTACGGCTACAGCATGACCAACGCACAGGAAAACAACACTCCATTAACCCATATGTAATGATCCTATAGTGAATATTGTTATCATATCGTTATTTTCTAATGTTACTCGCGTATGTATATCTAAATACATGCATATATATATATATAAATCATATTTTATTATTATTATTATCATTGATATTTAAATGGGATATAAAAACTTACGTATACTTTTGTTCATTATTTTTTTTATAAAATTTGAAATCCCATTTATTTATTATAATTGTAATTATTATCAGTTATTATATATCATATAGAAATAACTTAATTATAAAATTATATAGTATTCGAAATTTTGATATTTAACAAATTTATTATTTGTACTGTAATGAATCTATAAATATTATATTTTCCGTCCTTAAAATGGACATGATCTACGTTTACGTGTAGTGCAATTTAAGTGGAGCATTACAATGACCTATATATATATATACCTACGATTTAAAATGTTAATTGTATATCATATAACGTATGTATGTGACTACATATCAATACGGGGACCACATAATTGTACATAGCGGTCTTAAATATCTCTCAATCTTATCATCATCATCATCATCCTCCTTCTCATTCAGTGTATACACGCTGCGAGTGTATACACACCCAACAGTAGTGTGATGCAACATCTAGGTGTCGGGTCACCTGTAGTAGTCGTAGTAGTTCCGCGTAAACCCCACCCACCCCCGCCCCCTTTTAACCTCTAGACCACACCCTCACGCGCGCGAGGTTTACTATTACGTAATAGTTCGACCCTCGCCACAGTATTACGTCACTACTATAGAACGTGACCACCCAATACGTATACGTCACGTTTAGCGTATAATGTTGCGCAATAATTTCAATCGTTACTCCCCATTTCTTTATATATATATATTGTTGAATAAATCATTGATACTACACTGTTTTACATTTTTACTCACAAATACTAGCTACAAAATACATTACCATACATGAATGTATATGTCTATATATTATATGGATTATATATTATGATATGGTAATAACTTACTACCTAAATCTATAGATTTTATAAATAAATAATACATTAAAATATACTATAATAATTTAAATATACAATATAAATTTTTATTATTTATAAGTATAATTTATAATTCTATAGAAAGTATGTTTGACATATTTACTTAAATCTATTAATATTATATTATCATCATCATTATTATCATTGTTATTAGTAATATGGTTATATAAATAATTCGTCTCGACGAAATATCTTCTAGGTCAAGTTTATTCACCCTGGTGAAGTGTTTTGATTGGTTAAGCCACAGGAATGTACACGCGGTGTCGGCTTCAAGATTTACAACACAATCGTATGTTGTAATACACCCGCATCGTCGAACAGTGCTCTCAGAGTGATATACGACTCCAGAAATAGATCTAGAACCGCGCATCGCTTCGAATTCACGTAATATCGACATAAAACTACCCACGCTGGCTGCTGAACATACGACTATATATATATATATAGTCTATAGACTTTTCGATATATATATACCTGTAGTACATGTACTAATATATATTTATAATATATTATATATATATATGTGTGTGTGTATGTTGGACTCGAGGTATTATTCCGAATGTAAACACGACGGCAGCCCGTATCGATCTCGTTTAGAAAGCACTGGACCGTGACTCTCGTTTCGTTCGGTATCGATCCTCAACACTACCGCTGGTGGTGACACTCGGTGGCCACTCTCGGAGGCGATTATCTCGCCGGTTCTCGAAATATCGCGAGATTTTCGTATCGAAACGCGAGTTTCTCGCCGAGCGCTCGACATTCATTATTAGCTCATAAATTCGCCCGCATTTACCGATCGTAATTAGGTTATAGAGAGCGAGAAACAGTAATCACGATTCGTCACGGTTCACTGAATTATCGTATATTATAAACTGCTATAGTCGTATTTTACGTTGCGTTTTTTCGGCGAACTTGATAATTTTAACGATTATGCGAAGAGTATATATATATATATATATATATATATATATATATATAATATACATTTATATATATATATACTTTATATATTTTATATATATAGTTGATTTATATTATATAAATATTTAAAATATTATACATAGTTAACACAATTTGTTCACTATATCGTTTATTATTGGATATAATATTATATGGTTTAAATATATATATATATATATATATATATATATATATATATATATATATATGTGTGTGTGTGTATATGTGTATGTGCAATGCACATTTTGCATGTGTGTGTGCGTTTATGTGTGTGTGTGTGTATGTGTAAATTAAGTATATATTAATAAGGATTGAAAATGATATTATAATGTTATAAAAACAACATACGTTATTTTATATAAATATGTTAATTAAATAGTGCAATTAATAAATTATTCGCACAATTTATATCATCCAACAAGATTAACAGTATATTTTCTATATATTATTTATATTTTGTTTGTAAATTATTTATTTATATAGTGATATAATCATTATTATAATAGTACAGTCAACTCCCGATAAGTCGGACACGGGACCGGGAAAAGTGTCCGTCTTAGCGAGATGTCCGACTTATCCGAGATTCGGAATATCATGCAAATACGACATGAGATGCACAGCGTGAGTTAAATGATTACCGAAATGTGGAATTATGCAACAATCAATAACTTAACATGTTGTATTCAATAATATTACTTACTAACATTATAATATATATATATATATTATTTAAAGTAAACATTTCCTACAATTTATAAAAATTCCGACTTATCCAGTATGAAAATAATAAAAATGACAATAATATGTGTATAGAGAAGTCCGACTTATCCAATCAAATTTATCGGACTTATCCGATAAATTTAACATGTAACTAGATACAAATCAAACCAAACCAACTAAATGTATCCGACTTATCAGAAGTCCAACTTTTCTGTAGTCCGATTTACCGAGAGTTGACTATATTAATGAAATAATTTATATATACAGTCAACTCCCGATAAGTCGGACTCGCAAGGGACCGGGAAAATTGTCCGACTTAGCGAGATGTCCGACTTATCCGAGATTCAGAATATCATGCAAATAATACATGAAATGCGAGGCGCGAGTTAATAGTTACCGAAATGTGGAATTATGCAACAATCAACAACATAAAATGTTGTATTCAATAATATTACTTACTAAAATTATAATATTCTTTTTTAAAGTAAACATTTCTGACAATTTATAAAAAGTCCGACTTATCCAGTATAAAAATCATAACAATTACTATAATATGTGTCCGACTTATAGAAAAGTCCGACTTATCCGTAGTCCAACTTACCGAGAGTTGACTGTATATATAATATATATTATATATATATATATATATATATATACACATATATATAATATTATGTATACATATAATATTATGGACATTATATAGTGTCCGATATATATATATAATATCGTAAATATACAAGTTTTAAATAATTAAACTAATATAGATTAATGCAATTGCATGCATATTTTTTTTTTTAATTATTCTATTTAACAATTAAATAATTCATATAAATTAATTAAAAATAAAAGTATTGACATGTTATTTATTTCTAGAAAATAACAAACAACAATATATTAGTAGTCTTATTTTTTTTATAAAATGACTTGTTATTTATTTCTAGAAAATAAAAAAAAAACAAAATATAATAGTTGACTTATTTTTTAATGTCAATAATATATATATATGCAAAATATTTATTTATTTTGTATTGATTATTTTTTAAATTATTATATATTTATTGAATTGTAAAGGAAATTAAAATTAAATTTATTCTAAAAATTAACTTTCATAAAATAAGTTTATAATTTATTTTATAAAAATTCAGTATACTTATTTTCATTATAGGAAAAAAATAAATTGAAATCAATAAAATAAAAACAAATATTAGACATATTACATAATATTAAACTAGTTATTTTGACAAATTAATTGGAAGAATACCAAATATTTATTTATTAAATTGTATATTTTATAATTTTGTAATAGATTTAATCAATATGTATTATAAATAAAGTAATTTGTTAAGTATTATTTTATATTATTCAAAATATATTTTATAATAATATTTCTTATTTGTTAATATTACCATTTCAATTTAATATGGACTATAACTAAACTAGAAAATAATAGCTGGTGAAGGTTATTCGATTTACATTAATAATATAGCAATGTATATTGATGGATACTTAATGGCACTTTATAGGCATGCCAGGTATATTATACAAATCCGCGATTATAATCTATAGAAAATCGTTAAATTATCCGGATGCCTGCGAGCAATGAGTTATGATTCATAATTGTGACACTCGCATATAGATGAATCATATCAATATTCATAATATACATATTATGGTATATTATTATAAGAATATATAAACGTGGGCGTAATGGCATAGTTGTAGTATTTTTATCATATTTTATTCATAATTAATAATTTAAATAAAACATTAATATTAATTTTTCTAGTTACTGAATGTTGGCTATATTATAACTTGGTTAACAAATTACTTTATAAATATCTTCATATATTCACCTAAGTATTATCAATTTTAATTATTTTAATTAATTATATTTATATAGTGTATTAATTAGTTATATTAAAAAATATAACTATTGTATGTATTATCAATTATGTATTTACTTTGTGAAAATCGTATCATATAAGGATATAGTATATTATATATAGTAATTAATTCAAACAATAAATATTTACTTTTATGATTATATATAAAAATAACTTAATGTACGTTTACGATCACTTATGCTATGTATTGTCATACGTCATTCACGAATATATCTGTAAAATACTATTAATAGATATAGGTATATATATATTTATATATATATATATATATATATAGTTAATAGTTAGGTAATATATTATATAATTACTTTATTTTTCTCTTAAACAAATAAATTACATCGTGTCAAATTATACGATACGATATAATATAACTCAATTGTGTATACGCACATATACCTACCTATATGTATACGCCGAGATGTGTATTAAATATATATTAAGTCCAATCACTATTTCAATAGCGTTGTTATGAATGTTATAAGCCTATTTCAATTGTGCGCCGCTAATGTGTTATGTTCTATTGTAGTGGTGTGGTCAGATCAGGCCACTAGCCGCATTGTGCTGGTCATCACCGCACACGCCACCCCCATCGCTCTATTGTTGTTCGAGGTAAGTCGCGAACACCGTATACATGTGGGTATGTATGTACGTATACGTATATATATATATATATATATATATATATATATATACGTGTATGTGTGTGTATGTTCGTATATATATATACAATATTAAACATAACCGCGTTTATATCCACTCTTCCCCTATCACCGGATGCTGTATAATCATTTACTTTATACGACGCCCGCGATACGTATTGGCATTCTCGAGTGTATGCGTGCGTATCGTATAAACGCACGCATACCGTAGTGTGTGTGAGGCTCACACTGTGAGCGCGACTCGATGGATAGAAACATGCGCATGTGTGCACGGCGTACTGTGTCCATGCGTGATGCACATCACACGATTGTACGTGTTTATGTATGCGCATACGAATGCATGCTTATGTGTATATTAACATGGATACGATTTCACGAATTACGTAAGACCGTGTACACTGTATACATTATACTATATAGTGTCTAGTTTACACATGTATGTGTGTATAGTGAAGGTATAGTTGAAAATATACTCGATATATTTATATTTTGGAAATTTCTCAATTCTTTCATATCGAAATGTCAATATTATGCCGAAATAGATAGGATAAAGTGGATAGAGATTGAGAGATTGAGAATGGGTATGTGTGCGAGTTAGTGAGTGAGTGATTGAGCGATTGAGTGAATGAGTGTGCGAGTTAGTGAGTGAGTGAGTGAGCGATTGAGTGAATCAGTGAGTGAGATAGATAACTAAATAATTGACCGAGTTAAAATAAAATTCGTTAAATTTTACATATTCGTTGATTATTCGCATGTGCACATGCACGAATTCCGTGTCGGTTATCACGTGATATCGATAATAATATCACGTGACCCGTGCAGGCCACGTGATCTTATTGAATGGGTACTCAATTGATTACTAAAGTGATCCGCATTAGTATTAGTATCGCGAATATACATCGATACGTATCACGTGACTATCCAGCAATAATTCGCACACTATTCACAACTAACACACTATATAGCTGTGTGTGTATGTGTGTGTGTGCGTGTGTATAGTTTACTCTCGATATATTAAAATTCAAGAAACAGAAGAAATGTATCTGTGCACAGATCATGATATAGAAATGTTTATATATATATATATATATATATAAATATATTTATATATATTTATACATGTATTTCATACAAATTACATACAAAACAAAGCTTGTAATGCTGACATAATAATATCTGATATATGGTGGTTTATAAAATATAGCTATATCTAGATCATTTGATATATCGATAGTCGACTGTATATATATATATATATATATATATATATATATATATATATATATATATATATATCTACATAGAAATTACATGCTTGTCATAATGGTGAGTCGAGTTATAATAATAACACAAACATATTATATAGTAATGTCAGTGTGTTAATTCACTTAGTAGTGGAGTTAATCATATAGTTAACATAACTATAAACTATTATTAATTGCGAAGTTATTATGTCATTTTAGAATTCACTATATTTAATAGCACTATATTTGTAACTATATATTATAACTGAATAATACATAGAGCTAGAGAATTATGAATAATAAATATTACATTTATTTTGACAATTTAAATACTATTATTATCCATCTATATATATATATAGTACTATATACTATAGTATACTATAGTATACTGTATTGGTTATAAACATGCAAACCACCACCACTACTAATACTACTATTATTGTTATTACAATTACTACGACACACCGATATAGAGCTATGGAACTATAACAATATAACGATTGTGTAGACGGAAGTTATCCATTGTTGAAACGTTTACAAACTAAACTAGTAGCACATGTGTTTATATAGTATATATTATATACATGTTTATATAGTATATATTATATACATGTGCTGTTATCAAAGGGTCGAGGAGAGATTCACGTGGTATAACTTCTATAGACATCTGTATATTTATATTGTATAAACCAAGTAATTATATATATATATATATATATATATATATATATATATTATTTACTGAATTAAATAGTATTATTATTTAATGGACAATAAAATCATTAATCAATCAAATATAATTCATAATAATATATGTTTATAACATAATACATAACTTATATTAGTAGCATTACTTAATATACTACTGTCACAATACGGACTAACACCAATACGGTCCAATATATTTCTTTTATGTATATTTTTACTTTTATGTATTACCTAGGGAATATATTGTATTATATAATTATATTGTATATAGTATACCATCTATAGGTAACTATATTTCCCTTACGCTAGCCTCTACATAGTATGAAGTTATTTATCGTATAATCTATAATAAGTAGTGATATCAGTTAATACGTATAAGTATATATATATATATATATATATATATATATATATATATATATATGATATGGCAATATAGTGTTAGCCATACTTATTAAATGTTAAGGCACATATTAGCCACAGGTAGATAACACATACAACATTTAACAAAATGAAATGATCAAAAGCCATATCTATAGATATATATACAAGTAAGTAATTAGTTTAATATTCTTTGCACAATGATAGAAACATGAAGTAATATATATATATATATACATATGTTGCACAGTATTGGGTCTATGGCTCAGTGGAACAACCAAAAGCTAACAATCCAGAAGTCTCTGGTTCTACTCAAAGCAGTTTTTGTTTTTCTCTTGTGTTTATCAAGAACTTAATAAATGATAAATCAAAACACAAGAAAAAAATGTTACCATTTGTTTTGTATTTTCATGGGCCCCTCACAATTATTATAACATGTATATGTCTATAGACAAATTCAACGTCGTGCTATACGTGTATTATATTAACTAAACTTTGCTTCACTTGTTTTATATCTGATTTAATGAGATCATTAGGCTGGCTTAAGTTTAGATATATTCGTATACATGCATAGGCTATTGTGTATTACACATAAGGCTATTCACCGTGAATTTCCTGAATATTTAGCTCACTCCATTACTATTCAGAGATCAAACAGATCCAGTCGGAAGTGCCACATCATGAAGTTGGTGCAACTATCTACATCGTTGGCATTCTCTGAATCTGCTTTCTCGGTTATTGCTCCGAAAAGCTGGAATTCTCTTCCTTATGATATTCGTTGTGTAACATCACTTTCATTGTTTAAACGTAAACTATATGTCCATTTTAAATCATTGTAATTCGTTCTATTTTATTTTATTATTCGTTCTCTATTTATTTTTGTTTTCGTTTTTTATTATCTAACGACGCCTATAACCACACAGTGTTTTTGTAGTCAATAAACTATATATAAATAAATAAAATAAATATATGACTTCTTGAGGGTTCCATTTGTATCCGCTATTATTATATATGTTATTCAATAAATAAAATAATTATATATATATGTGTGTATGTGTGCGTAGTATATGGCATATTGTTGTATATAAATAGTATATTTTTGGTTAATTATCGGTTGATTTAATCTAGTGAATGTAATTAAATTGATGACGTCATATCGTTATTCGTAACGTATTACATTATAATTAGGTCATCATTGCATATGCGTAGATATGACGTACAGTGTACGACGTACATCGTACAGTGTACAGTATAGGTGTATGTGTGTGTATATGTGTGTGTAGGTGTGTGTATGTGTATGTGTGTGTATAGAATATAGTGTGTAGTACAATATATTGTGTGTGTGTTATATTTAATATATGCTATAGATTATCAATTTCTAATTTTGATAACAAGAATTAATTCTTTATAATTGACTATATTTAATTTTAATTGTTCAGATATGTTATGTGTAGATTATTGTTATATATGTAATGTATTATGTAACTTATATAATAACATAGACGTGTACAGTGTACTGTGTACAATGTACACGTTATCTTCAGCCACACGTTAACTACTACCAAGGGCATGTCCTTACTACTACTATAGACATAGATTCGTGGTTAACACGTGGTTAAGATACACTCACACGTGATCTAAATATACAATATACTGTACACTGTACACTACTATAGTAGTAGGTGTAACGCGTCGTATATTTTATTTTATTTTAATTTTAAAATGGAGTATTGACTACAAAATCACGTGGTAGATATGGGCGTCATACAAAGAAAAATAAAATAAATAGAGTACAATGGAAAGTATAACGGAAAGTATAGGTATGTTCGTCGCAAATTGTGTATATATGTGTATATATGTGTGTGTATGTGTATGCATGTGTATGTATGTGTGTATGTATTATAGCACATACATAATAATACAATATCACATGTGATATAAATAATACACAAATAGTACTAAATTATACACGTATATATTAGATAAATACACACAGACATGAATACACGTCTATAGGTATACGTATGCATATATACATACACAAACTTACACAATAACATACACACACACAAACACACACACACACACATACACACCCTCACTTATGCATATATCAGTTGGCAATCTACTTAAGAGCACGCGTCGATGTGATGTATTGATTAAAATCATAATTATAAATATAATATTATGTGTTATTGTATATGTATTCAACAATACACTTATTAACCACATAGTTATAAATAATATATATATATATATATATATATATATATATAATACCACATATTGATGTTTTGATTAATTGATATATTGATCAACATTAATTGTAATATTATAATATATCTATGATATATTCATGAGCAGTAATGGGTATATATATACACATGAACACACAAACACAAACACACACATATATATATATATATATATATATATATATATATATATAACAATAACAATAAATAGTTGTTTACAAATCGTAGTAAATCACAATATTATTATCTACAGTTAGTGGTAGTTATTGACCTCAATTCACGTGACAAATTCACCTCCGCGACGTGTTGTTCAGTCAGTTATTGACGTGTTTACGTACAAATTCATAATACAGCTACAGCTATAACTATACAAGTGACTGTGATGTGTATTATAGTAATACATAATACTGATTTAATTATTAGTAATACTAATTTAGTATGCACTGAACCTATTTTATATTATAATATGGATACATATATATATATACTATATATTCATATATACATATGTACGTATAATAATGATATATCATAATTTATCAGATAATACTCTACTAAAAAGAGTTGATTCTTCCGTCATGTTCAAATCTACATATACATCAATGACTAACATTAATAATACACATTATTTATATCTTAACAAAATTAAAAAGTAAACTATAAAGATAATTATTTATATAATTAAATATATAAATTAATAATGTGTATGATGAAATTAAATAAATTAAAAATAATGTAATTTGTAAGGAATTTTAATAATATACTTATCTTTCATGTATAACTCACTATATATTATTTCTATGTACAATAACATAACTATAATATTAATTAATATGTATGTTAACAATAATATTATAATATAATAATAATTAACAAAAACCAATAAAATATTGTAAATCGTGAATTTATAAAACTATAATAATAAAAGGAAAAGTAAATAGTATACAAAATATGTATATAGTCATTAAGAAATATAAATAAAAATAAAATGACAAATACAATATGTTTTTACATAGACGTAAGGTTAAAATGTTTATAACATTTGTAAATGTTATAATTCAATATGCATGAGGAAGTAAACATCTGTGACTTGTGTATAAGAATAATTACATAATAATTTTAATTATAAAATGTTACTATATATAGTATACTTAAATATATACTAGAAATTAAGTATACTTAAATATATACATATATACTTATATATATATAGATTTATACTACGTTTTTGGGAACTTTCTACCATTTCAACAACGTCTGGAAAGTAATTTATCAGTGATTTTTCCTTTTCCGGGAAATTTCTGATCAATAATGTGGTTGTTATTATTGTTGTTATTTTGGTTTTGGGGAGTCATTTACACCCATCTAGGAACTTAGATGAAATTTTCACTTATAACCACGTATGGCTTTAATGCCCTTCGAAGCCGTATGTTAATGTAACTAGTCGTGCTGCCTTTCCTTTCCGGTAACACCTGCTAGCTGTATCTGCTGACATAATATATATATATATAGTGTATTGAGTGTTGACACACAAAATGAAACGAAACAATAATGTAATGATAAATGATAAATGACAATAAGAATGATGGTTTACACATTCCACAAGCGTAGGTAATGCACTATGCAGTATTAACAGTATCGGTAGAATCTAAATATAGATTAGAAACTAGATTACATCCGTATGGATTGCGGAATTGGATAATTCTGTACATCGTATTAAGTATAGGGGTGTTCGTCAGCAATTTCCCCCTTTAAGTATAACTGGAAATATTTACTAAAACCACTCCCTGCAGGTTGCTAAAGGCTTGCCAAATATGTTTACTGAAAAGAGTGAATTATGCAATGTTTAAATACACCTATATATATTATATAGTATACAACTATAGTTGTATGGTATATAATACCATATATGGTATATGATGATGATGATGATGATATTGAGTTTATTAGCACTAAAATAGGGTCATGTAGACCCCTTCGCTCGTGCGGGAAGAAAATAATAATAAAATAATAGTAATACGATAATAATTTGATAATAATATACAACGGAAAAACAATAATAAACAATATAAAGGACTATTATATACTACAGTCTGCATTGATATGGTGTAGTTGTATATACTACATACTGCATTGATATAGTATAGTGTTATATAATAATAAGATAATAATAATACAATAACGATTTAATAATGATATAAATTTAATATAACACGGATACAAATAATAAGTTGGATGATTTAATGATTATGGGTAGAGAGAAAAGAAGAAGTAAGATTTATAAATCTTTTGTGGGATCTAATAGAACGAATGGTAGGAGGGAGGGAATTCCATAGAGTTGGACCGGAATTTTTAAAAGCTCTAGAATTTAGGGAAGTTTTACTAGAGTTCTGGGAGATAAGTAGAGGAGCATTTTGGTAACGAAGAGAAGATAATATAGTACGTTTTTTAATTAGATCAGAGATATAGCTAGGGGTAAAAGAATATATTGATTTATGGATTATAGATAGTATACGTAATTTACACCTGAGGGAGAATGGTAGCCACATACGAGATGATTGATGAGATGTTGTAGTAGAGTGATCCAGTCGAGTTAAACAGTAAGTAGTACGTATTGAGGAACGGATAATCCGATTAAGTGGAGCAGTAGCTTTAGCAGGAAGTAAATTCAGTAGGGAAGAACAGTAGTCAATACGTGAAAGTACAAGAGCATTAATTAGAGTTTTAGTAAGGTTTCTGGAAAGTGATGTCCGTATTTTTTTAATTCTGAAGAGATGAAAGTTGGATGATTTTGTAATGGATGATATGTGATTCTTAAATGATAATTTGTCATCAAATACTAATCCTAGGTTTTTGGAGGAATGAGAAGGAGAAATAATCATGTTATTTAGAGTAAAGTTTGGAAAGGAAGTTTCAGAAGTAGATATGTTAAGTACAGTAGTCTTAGAGGAATTAATTAGTAGTTTATTGGAGAGGAGCCATAATCTTATGGAGTTAGCACACTCGATTAATTCAGAGTTAATGGTATTATGAGAATTTATAGGGAAAAAGGTAAACAGTTGGATATCATCAGCAAAAATATGGTAGTGGATATTTGGAAATTTCTTAATTAGATCAGCAATAGGGCGGATATAAATAGAAAAGAGGGATGGACCTAGAACAGATCCTTGGGGAATACCGTGGTTAAGAGGAGAAAGAGGCGAGTAAGATTTGTCAATCATAATAGAGATATTCCTGTTAGTGAGATATGAAGTAAACCATTTTAATGCTAAGCCAGATATACCCATTAAAGTAAGTCGCGAGATTAATATGTTATGGTCCAGGGTATCAAAAGCAGATGATAGAAATAATATAAAATAAATGCTTACGTTAATATAAATATAAATTAACTTATAAATTTAACTTAATCATATAAGTTAATATATATATATATATATATATATATATATATATACTTTTCCGACATACAAATTTAATATTCTAAAATTACCTAAAATCCATGCAAATGCATTCTTTTAACTCAGACTAGTATATCATTCGTACTACAATGCCCCTACAATGTCGTTATAGAGCCCCTCACTGTACGGTATATACAGTGTATACTACACACTTAACTATAACCATAACTTAAAGTATAATATGGGTTGTTATACTATAGTATATATATATAGTCGTATATCATATATGTTTTTATCCAATATTTTGAAATCGGTTACGGTTTTTCTGTAAGTTATATAATTAAGTGTTATGACTTATGCTTTATAATTATATGTAGAGGAGTTGTTACTGTGTGGGGTTTTCGCTATATATCGTTGTTATGGGTTTTCTAATATGTGGTTATTTATGGATTTTTGTTATTGACATAATTGTATATATATATATATATATATATATATATATACCTTTATATATATACTTATTATATAAAAGTCACAACTAAATATATGCTGATACCTACAAGCATACACAATTACTACAATTCGTAACTACTTATTGCATTGAAGGAAACGCCTAAGCAATACGTTTATTATTTCAATTAGGGGTTACGAGTTTGTACTCGATTGAGTTTTAAAACTCATCGCCAAATTCATATAGATATTTTACAAGTTTATGTATATATACACTATAGTATATACAGTGTATACTATATATAGTGTACGTATACACTATAGTGTATACGTACACTATATATAGTGTACACTGTATATACTATAGTGTATATATACATACTTAAGCAGGCGACAGCATAGAAAAGATAATTATCTTCATCTGAAGCCTTTTAGAGGAAACAATAATATAATGAATTTAATAATTCACATGATATATATATATATATACAAATTTCTTCTAATAAATATTATTATTATTATTATTATTATTATTATATACACACGTGTGTATGCGTATACACATTATTGAAATATATATATAATTGAGGGAAATAATCCAATTACCGACCCCATTCTAATAACGACCCTCTCGTATCTCGGTAACTATAAGTGATATAAAAAAGTATATATGTATATATATACATGTATTTATTATATGTTAGTAATGTATTGGTAAGTATGGATCATCGATATAAAGAAATATATTTCGTTTATATATTTTGTTTTTAAAAATAATCAATCCTACAATTGTTATTTGATCAAATGTAATATTCTGGTTCTACTTTTTAAATATTTTAATAATAATTTGTTTAAATACACATTTATGTATTTAACAATATTTAATAACTGTTTACAATTAACTAACCTATTTAATAACTAAATAAGTATATATGTATAATACTGAACAACACATATAATATATAAACATATATAAATAATTCCAATATTTTAACATAACTGTATACATATATCGAATAATTGTTAAATACGTTACTAAAAGTAATTATAATTATTTAAATTTAATATTAATAATATATAATGTATATAATGTATATATATATATATATATATATATATACTCTTTATGGCCTATATGCATATAATGCACATATGAATGTTCATTGAATTAAATTATATCTATATATAATTATATCATCATTAGATTTAGTAAATGTCACATAATAAAATCAATTATATTATTTTAATTTAATGTAATATATATTGTATAGTATACAATGTATACAAGAGTATATATAAGAGACTATAGTCTCTTATATAATAATATCGTAATTGAATTTATTGTTGGTATATAGTATATACTATATACCATATTACATTCACCATATTACATTAATAGGAATATAAGAATATAATTTTTGGAATTACAATTAATTAGATATATATTATTTTTCATTACTTATTTTTCAAATAAGTAATACATTATGTATTACTTATTATATTATTTTGTTATAATTCCATATATGTATATTCCTATAAATAATTATATCACCATTCAATTATATCATATTAAAATAATATTTCATTTGAGAAATTAAATCAATTATGTTATTTTATAATTTAATAGGAATGCAAGAAGGTAAATCTTGGAATTAAAATCAATTAGCTATAACTATTTATTTTATACTTGTTATACCATGTTTATTATTTTATAATTCTATATAAGAATATTCCTATGAATAATTATATCACTAGTTAATTTTACCATATTAAAATAATATTTTATTTGAGAAATTAAATAAATGATATTATTTTGTATTATTTATTTTATAATTTATGATTCAATATATTTCCTATTAATTAATTCTACTCATTAAATAATAATTAATATTTAATGAATTTAGTGTATGTCATAATGAAATTAAATTATTTTATAAAATATGAATGTGAAAATAGATAATGAAATACATGATTGTTTTTAATATATATATATATATATATATATATATATATATTCTATAGAAACATCTTTTAATTTAAATTTAATTTAATTAGAACATAATTTATATTATATGTTTTATTAAATTATTAGATATGGTATAATAGGGTGTTCACCCCAATTCTGTTTTGTTACGTTACGTTACGTGAAAACCGTATAGAAAATAAATCATTTACAGAAAAATTTCCGTAATCAGATTTATAGGTGTTCCATCGATATAAAGAAAGTGGATAAGCAATTGAATGTATACATACTATAGTGTATGACACTATAGTGGAGGATATATCCCGTCGGGGGCTGCACTCGAAACCCACTATCTGGCCCACTACTTTTTATTTAAAATTAATATTTAATTATACATATATATTGATAATTATTACCAATTTTAATGTACTATCTATACTAAAAATAAACTTATATATTTAAAATACATTATATCAACATTCCTCGTAATTTTGTGTATTTAAATTGAAGATATCATACTAGTTTATTGATATTTATAATCTGATACATTGATATGGATAGAAATCACTTCAATCTATTTCGACGAAAAGCCTACTGTTTTAATATTTGACATATATAATATGACTAATATCCAATCAAAATTAATGATGCCATTTTGTTAATTTAACGATAAAAGTGTCATTCACGTGTATATCTTTTACATGCATTGCGTGCGTCAATTTCTTATCCACTTTCTTTATATCGATGAGGTGTTCACACCAATTCCGTATTTTTATTTTTGTGTTACATCACTATCGCGAGTCATAACCATATCGCCATAATTATTTCAAATTTCACTCCAACCTAATATATATATATATATATATATATATATATATATAGTTTTACGTGGAGAATAAATAATGTCACTAATTCATGTATTCACTAACGTTACATCACTATCGCGAGTTATAACCATATCGCCATAATTATTTCAAATTTCACTCCAACCTATAGGTACTATAGTACAATTAATATTTTATTTTATTTTATAATATTTTATTATTTTATTGAAAAACACGAAATTCGATTTTTCCGTATTTATTTTTATTAAAATGCTTCTAAATCGCGAAAAATCGATCTTTTTCCACAAATTTTTGTTCCCACACAAAAAAATCTCCAGATGTAGTAGGTATAGCTTAAATCGTGTCGAAAGTTGTGTTTAGAAAAAAATCGGGAAACTGCAACAATTGACACGATTTAAGCTATAAATACTACAGCTAGTGACTCCTACCATATGAAGATTTTTTTTGTTTGGGAACAAAATTGTTTGGAAAAAGATCGATTTTTCGCGATTTAGAAGCTTTTTAATGAAAATAAATACGGAAAAATCGAATTTCGTGTTTTTCAATAAAATAAAATTAATTGTAGTACATATAAGTAGATATATGTACAATGTACATTGTACATAGTATGTATATATATAATAATTATATATATATATATATATATATATATATACTTATATATGTATATATTTATATATTTACAATATGAGGATAACGTCACGAAGATAGTTAATCTATTGTATATATTAGTTGTTATAAGTTGTGCAAACATCCGTAATAACAAAGCTGCTGCGAAGCATCCATTAGAACAATATTTGGTAATACCACTATAAGCGTTACACTAGAGTGTTAGCACGACGTTACAAGTGATCGACTACAATAAACCCTAGCGTTTAGTCGCGGAACTACTTCTCATCTTCGAGATAACAATAGATGCGCGCATCACGTGTGCTTACTATGACTATGGCGATGGAGATACTTGTGACGCTGATATCAGACGATAGGGTCAACGAACTTGCTCAACTTATACATTTATTGATGCGCGCGCACGACGTTAGCCGCGCACTTATGTGTGCGACTGTGAGCCGCACACTGTGCGTATTCCACATATATGTTAGTGGTAACATATTACATTAGTAACTATAGTTACAAATGTATTCCGGAATACAAGTTATATATATATATGTATTATATACGTATATATATATATATATATATATATATATATATACTGCCTGTGTGGCTCAGTGGATAAGGCGTCAGACACAGTAGGAGGACACGGGTTCGAGCCTCGTCCGGACCGTTCATTAATTTCATAAAATGCATTTTACCCATGGGTCTTAAAATATTATTAGAAGTGATCTTATATAATTGTGTATAAATAAATGATCTGCTCTCGTTAAAACCAGTGATGCCTTAACATGAGAGCGTCTTCGAATGGACATTATAGCCATATATGGTTATAAGTGAAATCTTCATCTAAGTTCCTGTATGGGATGAAAGGACTCCACCAAAATAACAATAACAATACAATAACAATAATAATATATGTATATAATAATGTATGCATAGTAACCATGTATACAGCTATAGCTATAGTTAAAAACATATATGTTTATGTATATCAATTAAAATGGTGATGTGTCTCTATAAAGATAAACTCTAATTGATGCCTACATTTATATATATATATATATATATATATATATATATATATATTAATATTAATATTCAATTGAAATTATAATATGATTATTATTATTATTATTATTATTATTATTATTATGTTTGATTGATTGGTAATTTATTTAAGCAAATACATAGCCGTAAATATAATAGAAAGTATAAAGTATAAATATTTTCTAACGATAACATATATGTTATAAAAATAAACTAAGAATAATAAGAAATTAAAAATTAAAGAAATTAAAACGTTTTACAGTTACTGTAAAAATAAATGAAAAATAATCTAAAATAGTAATAAATTATAAAGTAAAAATAAACGAACAATTATCGAAAATAGAAATAAAATACATTATAATGAAAATATATTTTGTAAGTGGCATCGAAATATTCAATTTCTACTTTAACTTTATAGAATTCTTCTTATCTTTATACCCTGTTTTAGTAATACATTATAAGTTATATAGTTTATATTTAAATGATAAATTTTAAATATATTATAAACAGAACATGTTAAAAATCAATTAAACCAATAATAGAATGAAACAAACAAATATTGAAATACTTGCCAAAATCTGTAATAATAGTACATTATTATTATTATTATTATTATTATTATTATTATTATTATTATTATTATTATTATTATTATTATTATTATTATTATTATTATTATTATTATTATTATTATTATTATTATTATTATTATTATTATTATTATTATTATTATTATTATTATTATTATTATTATTATTATTACACATACAATATATATATACAGTAAACTCCCGATAAGTCGGACTCGCAAGGGACAGGGAAAAGTGTCCTACTTAGCGATATTTCCGACTTATCCGAGATTCAGAATATCATGAAAATAAGACATGAGATTCGCACCGTTAGTTAAATGATTACCGAAATGTGGAATTATGAAACAATCAATAAAATAACATGTTGTATTCAATAATATGACTTACTAAAATTATAATATATATTATAATGTATATACATTATTTAAAGTAAATATTTCTGACAATTTATAAAAAGTCCGACTTATCCAGTATAAAATCATAAAAATTACAATAATATGTGTCCGACTTATAGAAAAGTCCGACTTACCCAATCCAACTTATCCGACTTATCCGATTAATGTAACATGGAACTAGATACAAATCCAACCAAACCAACTAAATGTGTCCGACTTATCAAGAATTCCGACTTATCCGTAGTCCGACTTACCAAGAGTTGACTGTGTATATATATATATATATATATTGATTTCTACTTATAAAATAATTGTATTAATATAAAGTTGTAATTTGAATATAAGTATATAAAACATATTCAATTGATCATATTAATTAAATAAAATGATGTATATATAATTATATAAAGTTAGTTCCATGTATTTTATACACGTATTATAGAGTAATGTATACAGTCATATAGAGACATACAAAATATGTCTGATATTTCGAATTATGTATACATATTAATAATTGCATATATATATTCATTTACGTCGATATAAATGCAAACTTTTACTGGTAATATTGATGAGGTCACACGTTTTATAATATATGGGAATTCCAAGATACCAAGTGTTGAGGTGTACCTTTATTTATATATATATATAAAATTAATATTAAATAGTATATTAATTTTAAAATAAAGCAGTTATTATATATAAATTAATTTTAATAATATTTTCTAAATTAATATTATATATATATATATATATATATCAAACCAAATATTGTTCTTAGATAGCAACCTTATATATAAAAGGTTGCTATCTAAGAACAATATTTGGTTTAATAATTATAATTATTTTATTTGTACTTTATATATATATATATATATATAATATATATATATATTATATATATATATTAATTCTTTATAATTTATTTTATTATTTTAAGTAGTATTTTTATTTTTATATAGTACATTTTTGAGAAATAATGTAACATACATGATGTATTCAGATGTTAAATAAACATTCATTATTACTATCATCATCATCATCATCATCATCATCATTACTATCATTTTATATATATATATATATATATACACTAGTATATACTATTATTTACAATACAAATTCACATTACAAATCATTGCCAAATCACTGTAATGATACACATTCGATATAGAAAGGGGGCGTTTTCTTTCACCGTGTATGGGCGTTATCAATAATCGCATTTTCTCCTAGAAAGTAGCAATTACTATTTCTCTAAGGAAACACGCCCACAATCTAAATACGCCCATCCAAGGAACGCCTCCCATCATGTCATCGTGTTTTTAGATATTCCTTTTTTTTAAGATATCATTATATATGTAAATATGTAATCTATACATATAGAGTTACTATTTGATTTATATTTAGTTTCTATTATAATGATATAAATGTATTATTATATCTAAACTTATTATATATATAATATTATTTAATATAGGTATATTTATTTATAGCTAATATTTTAATAATACTCATGAAAATAATTTGTAACTTTATTTTATGATAATTATATATATATATATATATATATATATATATATATATATATATATATATATATATATATATATATATATATATATATATATATATATATATATTAAAATATGTATACATAACTTATATAGTATTAGTAAATATATAAAGAAACATTTGTCAACGATATGGTTTCATTGATTTTATCTTAGATTTGTATATACATCAGATACATATATTACGAATAATAACGGTGTAATATAGAAGTATCAATTAAATTATTTAACATATATTATAATATATTATTAAATATTATATATATATAAAGGAAACTACACGAATTTGTACCAGCCCTATATATATATATATGATACGCTCTATATATATAGTGTATACGCTCTATAGAGCGTATCATATATGTCTTATCATTCTGAACACTTCCATTATTACATTTTATGATCATTTAGTCAAAAACTCAAGGTATAAAAGTTTTTTATATTTATTGAATAATTAAATAATATATTTAAAAAATGTAATATATTACATGTATACAATTTTATATATAAAATTGTATAGTTATATACCTATATATATATATAACCTATACATTATTTTTAATAATATAAATGTAATAGTTCAATAATATTATATTTATTTCGAAGTATCCTTATTTATATAATTATTTTAATATATTTTAATAAATGGATATCTAATTAACCGTAATAAATAAATATAAAAACACATTATTTTAATAATTAAATTAATAAATATAATCAGCTTAGTGATTGTCCTAATTCGCATACAAAACACATGTAAATGTACATCTCCGAGATAAAAAAAAGTAAAATTATAGTTTTAATGTCGTCATCCTATATAGTAGAACTGTACTTAATACAGGTGTTGGAGAAAGACATAATATAACAATAATTATTTAAAATAGTTATTACAGAAATGTTTATTATATATGTTTATATTGTCTTATATTTTATATTTAATTAATTATACCGAATAAATGTATGAAATAAACTTGATTATTTATATTATATAATAATTGATAACCTAAAGGTATATATATAATTATAATTATATATGTATTTATAATTAATTTATATAAAATACATTATAATTAAGTTGTCCGAATTAGGGTAAAATGATAAAACTCATTTTTTAATTTTGTAATTTGTATAGAAATATTATAAACTTATATATCTAATATAATTAACAAAAATTAAAAATATTTAATATTAATCTATAACCTTTTTTAATTTACAGGTCCGTATTAGGGTATACCCTATAGGGTATACTATAGTATATATATATATATATATATATATATATATATATATATAGTATACTATATAGAGTGTGTACACTATATTATCAAATATATTAATAGATATGTTATAATATAGTGTAGAGTACCCTAGTGCTGACCTGTAAATTAAAAAAAGGTTATAGATTCTTAATATTTAATATTTTTAATTTTTGTTAATCATATTAGATATATAAGTTTATAATATTTCCATAAAAAATAAAAAATAAAGAGGTATTTTTATCATTTTACCCTAATTCGGACCACGTAATTATAATGTATTTTATATAAATTAATTATTAATACATATATAATTAGGTTATAAATTATTATGTAATTATAATACTAATTCTATACTATACATTATTAATATAGAAATAATAATTCATATACACATGGCTAAACACGCATATATAACATACGTATATAAACACATAAAAAAAAGCATTTGATACTTTAAATACGAATATATTATTAAATAAGTTATCTTACTTTGGCATTAGAGGTATAACTCTAGATCTATTATGCAGTTATTTAACAAATAGAAAACAATATGTCTGTTATCAGAAATGTAATTCAAATTTACTAGGTATTAATATAGGTGTTCCACAAGGCTCCGTATTGGGACCATTGTTGTTCTTGTTATATATAAATGATATATCTAACGTTATGGACGACAATGGTTGTATCTTATTTGCTGACGACACGACCTTAGTATTCGCGGATAAAGATGTATCGATATTGGAGTCAAAAGCTAACAAATATATTGGTTATATTTACTCATGGTTATGTTACAATAAACTATCATTACATTTAATTAAAACTTCTTATACTATATTTGGTCAACATAAACCTTATATTTTCAATATTTCATTAAATGGAATACTTATTAAAAGTCAAAATGAATTTAAATTTCTTGGTATTATCATTGATAATAAACTTTCTTGGAAACCGTATATTACTTTATTAGCCTCCAATTTATCTAGAATTGTAGCTGTCTTTTATAAACTGCGTAATAAAATTAATATAAAATCATTAATTTTATTATATAACGCACTATTTCACTCTAGATTAAGTTATTGTTGTTCGTCATGGGGCTCTAATTATAAATCAGTAGTACACAAAATTATTGTATTACAAAACAAGGTACTTAAATGTATTTATAAACTACCCCAGAGAACTAATATCAACTTCATTTATAAAAGACATAATATATTGAAAATAGTTGACTTAGTTAAAATCACATTATTAAAAAATACACATTATGCTTTTAATAGAGTCTATAGAACTAAACTATTACAAAAGTTTGTACTTTGTTCGAACAGTTGTACTAGGGCTAAAAATAGATTTATTATACCGAAATGTAGAATTAATATTAGTTGTTATGCTGTACATTATGCAAGTATTCAATTATGGAATAATCTAAGTAACAAATTAAAAATTATAAAACCTATTAAGTTATTTATAAAAAAATTAAAAATTTCTTACCTAGCTATTTACTAATTATATTTTATTTTACATGTTTGATGGACTAATGGTGACTATTCAAGCTGATTGATAGAAGTGGAACAGATCCTCAAAGAAATTATTTTTATTTTATTTATTTACTTTTATTAAGCTCCGTGATTATTTATTTATTATTATGAATTACTAATATGTATTATCAGATGGATTAACATAGGGATTATATTTCTGATTGTTTGAAACGCTAAATAAATCACTGAGTATTACACTCCTGGGTGTGGGCTACCCATATGGGATTTGGGCAACCCCGAAGCTTCCTTCACTTATATATTCCCTTTGATTATCCTTCTATACACATACATGTTTGAATGTATAATATGTAATTGCATTATTATTTACTCTGGCCAAACACCTCGAAAGTCAATTTGGCTATTTTGTTTAGCCATTTATTGTTAAACATTTTTTTGCAATAATAAATTATCCTTATCCTTATCCTTACATACACACGCATTGATGTAGATCTAGATGTAGATATATATATATGATGGTGGGTGGGAGGAGGGAGGAGGAGGGATGCAATAAGAAGCAATAAGTTACGTAACGATTAACAATGGCGGTGTAATTGATGCCGGGGATAAGCGGCGGTCACCGGCTGCTGCTGACCACTACTACTACGACCAGTGGTCACTATTACTACTACTACTACTATTACTACTACTACTGACCAGTACGGTCAAGACTGGGACCACCACGCGAGGGCCGACGTTTACATCAGCGCCTAATGGTAATTGCTGTCGGGGAGATAGCTGCAATCCATATCGGTCCGCGCCCACTCTCGCCGCTAGGCCTCGGTAGCACTCGGTAGGACTCGGTTAGACTCGCGTATACTCTCTCGGTTCTAATCGGTTATAGTAGACTTACTATACGCGTCGTTATGTACGCCGAGTATATTTCCGGGATCACGTGATTCCCCATTTATATCACGTTTATATCACGTGGCATCTCGTCATATCACGTAATATCACGTCATGTCACGTCATGTATCATCTTATCCCGCAATATATCAACTTAGTAATATTTGTGTAAGGTTATGTGTGATAAAAGTGATATATGACTCATATAATTAGTGTACTTATATATATATATATATATTCACTCTATTACAAACAATACATTTTATTTATAGTAATACCTATAGGTATATATATATATGTGTTTATAATAACAATGATATGTACTTGTA
This sequence comes from Osedax fenrisi, assembly GCA_964019155.1. Taxonomy (NCBI): domain Eukaryota; kingdom Metazoa; phylum Annelida; class Polychaeta; order Sabellida; family Siboglinidae; genus Osedax; species Osedax fenrisi. Next base: position 6,340,706 of record OZ025243.1, read on the forward strand.
TACAGTCTACAGTCTATAGACTACAAACCTGTTAGATACTATCCACCTAGAGAGCGGTATCGCGGGGTCAATGTTACATTCAGTGTGACCATTATTTAATGCCATCTGCTCTTATCAGCTGATAAGATACGCAAGCGTGTCTTTCTTATCACATTATCCACTTCACTTATCACTAACATTATATATATTACCTCTCATTATAATTAGAGGTAATCATTTCTACTGTGAAAAACCCTCTAAATGGTATTCTTAATTTCTACTGTGGAAAACCCTCTAAATAGTATTCTTAATGTCTACTGTGGAAAACCCTCTAAATAGTATTCTTAATTTCTACTGTGAAAAACCCTCTAAATGGTATTCTTAAATCCTATAATAGAAAGCCCTTAATATGGTGTTCTACAAATTTCACTGCATAAAACCATCAAGGGGGTTATACTATAAGCACACCTTAAATACCCTTTATTTTACTGCAGAAAACTATTTACTTATTACAGTGTAGTTACGTATATTTAAAATATATATATACGTATATATTATATTCAATTAAATGTTATATTAAATTATATATTTATAAATTTCTCCATACTTTTTGATATATATTCTAATATTTTAGTTAATACAAATATTATTCTTTACAGTAGTACAATTTATAATAATAGAAAAATATAAGAACAAAATCATTCTTAAATTTATTTATTTTTTCTAGATATAAGTTTATTAACAGATAAATAATAATATTAGTTTCTGTTAGGCATTCAGATGTATTTTTCATTATTTTTTTAATTATATGAATTGAACTAAAAAAAATTATTCTTTTAGAGTAATTTTTAATTTGTGAGTATACCTTAAAAGTGATTATAACAGTTAATGTAATTCTACGTGTGATATATATATATATATGTTTATTTTTATAATTAACTGAATACATTCGTTATTATACAGAGTATATTAATTTTACTATATTTTAAATAGTATTATATGAATGAATGTTTATACTACACGCACACATATATATATATATATATATATATATATATATATATATATATATATATATATATATATATACATATATATATATGTGTGTGTGTATGTGGGTGTGTATGTGTGTGGTTAATATACACTTTATGAGTGTATTATTTAGATTTTAGTATTTAATTATATTGTTATTATTTTCATATATGATAATATATTAAAACAAAATTTTAAATATACATATATATATATATATATATTAGTGTGCGAGTATGTATGTAAGTATGTGCACGGATATGCATGAGTGCACACGCTGTATAATGTTGTTAATGCAACTTAACACTAGAACATCACACGGCTACTGTTCTCTACGTAATACACTACAATAACATAGCACACAGTGGTGCGGTAACACGTGTGTGCGTGTGTGTGGTGTGTGGTCGGGTGTGTGTGGTCGGGTGTGTGTGGGGGGGGGGTAACATGTGTATGGGGATAAGCCATATAGTTAGAGGTCTTTCTCTTTAGCTCTATGGGATAAGCCAACATGTATCGCACATACTAGCGGAGTTGTATACAATAGGTAACTATATAAATATATATATATATATATATATATATTGTTATTGATATTTTTATTTGGAGGAGTCCTTTCATCCCATCCAGGAACTTAGATGAAGTTTTCACTTATAACCACATGGATCTAATGTCCCTTCGAAGCCGCTCTCATGTTAAGGCATGGTCTTAACGATAGCTGATAATTTATTTATACATAATTATATAAGATCATTCCTAAATATTATTCTAAGACTTATTTTAATGGTCCGGGCGGGGCTCAACAATGTAACTTTTAATACCGTCATGTACATCCCGCTAACTCAGTCACGAAGGGACCGACATAGTGTGTCTGAGATATTGGGTTTCTGTAAAAGAAAGTAGCTAGTTATCACAACTATCACTATAGTGATAGTTGTGGTAGTAGTAGTAGTAGTAGTAGTAGTAGTAGTAGTAGTAGTAGTAGTAGTAGTAGTAGTAGTAGTAGTAGTAGTAGTAGTAGTAGTAGTAGTAGTAGTAGTAGTAGTAGTAGTAGTAGTAGTAGTAGTAGTAGTAGTAGTAGTAGTAGTAGTAGTAGTAGTAGTAGTAGTAGTAGTAGTAGTAGTAGTAGTAGTAGTAGTAGTAGTAGTAGTAGTAGTAGTAGTAGTAGTAGTAGTAGTAGTAGTAGTAGTAGTAGTAGTAGTAGTAGTAGTAGTAGTAGTAGTAGTAGTAGTAGTAGTAGTAGTAGTAGTAGTAGTAGTAGTAGTAGTAGTAGTAGTAGTAGTAGTAGTAGTAGTAGTATAGTAGTAGTAGTAGTAGTAGTAGTAGTAGTAGTAGTAGTAGTAGTAGTAGTAGTAGTAGTAGTAGTAGTAGTAGTAGTAGTAGTAGTAGTAGTTAGTAGTAGTAGTAGTAGTAGTAGTAGTAGTAGTAGTAGTAGTAGTAGTAGTAGTAGTAGTAGTAGTAGTAGTAGTAGTAGTAGTAGTAGTAGTAGTAGTAGTAGTAGTAGTAGTAGTAGTAGTAGTAGTAGTAGTAGTAGTAGTAGTAGTAGTAGTAGTAGTAGTAGTAGTAGTAGTAGTAGTAGTAGTAGTAGTAGTAGTAGTAGTAGTAGTAGTAGTAGTAGTAGTAGTAGTAGTAGTAGTAGTAGTAGTAGTAGTAGTAGTAGTAGTAGTAGTAGTAGTAGTAGTAGTAGTAGTAGTGGTAGTAGTAGTAGTAGTAGTAGTAGTAGTAGTAGTAGTAGTAGTAGTAGTAGTAGTAGTAGTAGTAGTAGTAGTAGTAGTAGTAGTAGTAGTAGTAGTAGTAGTAGTAGTAGTAGTAGTAGTAGTAGTAGTAGTAGTAGTAGTAGTAGTAGTAGTAGTAGTAGTAGTAGTAGTAGTAGTAGTAGTAGTAGTAGTAGTAGTAGTAGTAGTAGTAGTAGTAGTAGTAGTAGTAATAGTAGTAGTAGTAGTAGTAGTAGTAGTAGTAGTAGTAGTAGTAGTAGTAGTAGTAGTAGTAGTAGTAGTAGTAGTAGTAGTAGTAGTAGTAGTAGTAGTAGTAGTAGTAGTAGTAGTAGTAGTAGTAGTAGTAGTAGTAGTAGTAGTAGTAGTAGTAGTAGTAGTAGTAGTAGTAACCTTGTAACCTTGTAACCTAATGGTTTATACACTGCCATCAACATCGTGTGAGTTTTCGGCCGTGTTTTCGTGGGTTATTTATATGCGATTTCGAACAGGTGTGTTTTTAATTTACGTTTAAAGAGTGGGGTTGAGGTGATTTCTCTTATATTGTAAGGGAGGTTATTCCATAATTTTGGGGCAGAAATTGAGAATGCGATTTCTTGTTTGCGTGATAAGTGTTTTGGATTATGTATAAGTAATTTGTATTTATTGATTTTACGTTGTATTCTAGATGTGTTATTTTCTATTAGTATGTCAGTAAGGTAGTCGGGGTGATTGTGATGAATGACCTGGTGGGATATCAGTAAGGTTTTGTATTGGATACGTTGTGTGATGGGAAGCCAGTGAAGAGATTTTAGGTATGGAGTTATGTGAGTCCTGGAGTATTTGGGGATTCTGTAGACAGTTCGTGCAGTGGAATTCAGTAATCGGTTGAGTGGTATTAGTGAGTTTTTGGGGAGTCTGTGAAGTATAGAGTTACAGTAGTCAAGTCGTGGAAGTATGAGGGATGTTGCTAGTAATTTTGATAGTTCTGTGGTTATAGGTGGTCTTATTAGTCTGATTGTGTGTAGTGTTCGGTTAATAGATTTGGATAAGTCAATTGTATATTGGGTGAAATTCAATGTTTGGTCAATTGTGATTCCGAGATTTTTTACGCAGGGGGAGTATTTTATGTCGTGGTTGTTTATCTGAATGAGTGGGACGATTGGTATGGTTTTTGTGGTATTGATTAGTATTGCTTGTGTTTTATGGGTGTTTAGTGATAGTGAGTTGGTTGAGAGCCAGCGTCGAATATCTTCTAGACAGTTGTTTAGTGTAGCTATGTTTGTTGGTGGGTTTGGTAAGTTGCAGTAAATTTGTAAGTCGTCAGCATAGGTGTGGAAGTGAATATCAGGGTAGTTATCAAATATATCCAATAGGGGAGATATGTATATATTAAAGAGGATGGGGCCTAGTACGGATCCTTGTGGAACTCCATTTGATAGTGTGCGGGGTTTGGTTTTATGTTTTTCTATGTATATTTTTTATATTTTTGGTCTCTAATGGTTTCCGCCTTGACGTGGTAGAGACTCTTGCGTACTTCTACGACTCCAATACTGGACGAGAAGTCAGACTAAATGGAAATCAAACATCAGTAGGAGTAGCGACCACTGCTCTGTAAAAGCAAAGAAAACCAAATCATGACATTACAACCACACAGCACCAGGGTTAAAGCCCCTGCCATCAAATCAAACTCCGAAGTCGATGTGCCGCTCAACACCGAACGACAATATGAAGAACTATCTTTAAATCCTTCTATTATAGAAGGAAGGGATAACTCCGAGAACAAAAACCGAAGAGTCAGACTGCTTAACTGCATGCAGAAACTAAAAATAGCAGTTATGAACGTAAGAACAATACGTCTACAAAATAAAAGAAATGAACTAGCAGAACTAACAAGAAAGAATAACATAAATATACTTGGAATCGTCGATCATAAAATTTGCCACGAAGAAAAGATAAAATACGAAAAATACGAAAAATTAACACTCATAACAACCTCTGCCTGGCGTAACAGCAACAATGCATCCTCAGGAGGAGTTGGCATATTAATTGATAACAATTCTGAAAACGCACTGGCAGAAATAATAAAGTGGAATAACCGTATACTAATAGTCAACTTCAATAGTAATCCCAAAACAACGATAATCGTGCAATACTCACCATGCGAAGGAAGTCCAAACGCTGAAGAACACTACAAGCAACTAGCAATAGCAACGTCAACAATTCCGATTCATAACGTCTTACTCACAATAGGTGATTTCAACGCACACTTAAGCGAAAGTCACATCAACAGATATACATATCACGGAACCACAAACACAAATGGTAAACTTCTTATCGACTACGCCGAAGAAGCTAATATGAAAGTAACAAACACACATTTCAAAAAACGAATCGGGAAACTCTGGACCTTCATGTCAGATACTAACGGTATTAAAACACAGGTAGATTATATACTCATTCGAAACAAGTGGAAAAATAGTGTGAAGAACTGTGAAGCATATAGCAACTTTAGCAGTATCGGATCTGATCATCGAATTATAACAGTAAACATACGTCTTAGCCTAAGATCTAATGTAAAACAGAAGAAAAGGATAAACTATGACTGGTCAATGCTAAGAGATCCGAAGATATGCAAAGAATACAGCAAACAAGTAAAACACACATATAACGAACTAAAAGCAATATCCACTGAAACATCCACAACAGCTACCTACGATCACTTTATAAAAGCAAACGAAGAAACAGCAAAACTATTAATACAAAAGAAAAGAAAACCTCGCGACAAAATAATCGCCCAAGATAATAAAATACAGATACTCAGAAATTCGGCGCAAACAGCATACAACGTATATTCCGCATTGAACACTATCGACTCACATGAAAAATTAACTCAAGCTAAACAATCTCTACAAGATGAATACGATAAAATCGAAGCTGAAATTCTCGAACGCAACGTCAAACTTGTTGAACAATCAAACGAGCAATGTAAGCACGCAGAAAGCTGGAAGCTGATCAATAAAATAACTGGACGGAAAAATTCAAAAAGGGGTAAAATCAAAGCTAATAGCAAAGAAGAACGCGTAACTAAATGGTATGAACATTTCAAGCAATTACTGGGAAACAACAATGAAGAATACGAAACAAGTAACACAGGAATCAAGACCATCAGTGGAAATAATCCTAACATAAAAACTGGACCTTTCACGCCTGAAGAATACAGCAATGTTAAAGAACGACTAACGGATGGTAAAGCAGCAGGACCCGACGGAATTGCTCCTGAAATCCTAAAATACTGCAACTTCGACGACATAATCCTTGAATTTTCAAACAAAATGCTGATACATCATGAAATTCCAAACCAATGGCTAAATTGTAACATCGTTCCTTTTCCAAAATCAGGTAATCTCGAAGACGTAGGAAACTACAGAGGAATTGCTCTTTCTGCAATAGCTGCAAAAATGACGAACAAAATGATATTAAATCGAATTCAACCTCATATAGATCCGATACTACGTCCGAATCAGAACGGATTTAGAACTGGAAGATCCACGACGTCGCATATTTTAGCACTCAGACGTTTAATCGAAGGAGTGAAAAGCCACAATCTCAAGGCTATTATAATTTTCGTTGACTTCAAGAAAGCATTCGACAGCATAAACAGAGTTACAATGCTACATATTCTGGAAGCCTATGGTATACCCGAAGTAATAATACAAACGATCGCCCTAACCTATAAAGATACACACGCAAAAGTAATAACACCCGACGGAGAAACTAAAAACTTTGAAATAACTAAAGGTGTCCTACAAGGTGATACTCTGGCACCATTTCTATTTGTGATAACACTGGATTACGCTATGCGACAAGCCATTGGAGGACACGAAGAGGAATTCGGATTCGAAATCACAAATAAACAAAGTAGACGTCATTCAGCAACAATATTAACGGATCTCAGTTACGCAGATGACATAGCTCTAGTATCCCAAGAAGTCGAACAAGCTCAACTCATGCTAACAAATATTGAAATAGAAGTCGCTAAAATCGGTCTCCATATAAATGCAAAGAAAACTGAAATAATGTCCTTTAACTACAACACACCAGTCAACATCGAACTAGAAAACTGCACTGCAATAGTAAAAGTCGTTAACAATTTCAAATACCTGGGTGCGTGGATGTTGAGCTCACAGAAGGACTTCGAAATTCGTAAAGCAATTTCGTGGTCAGCAATCCACAAAATGAATTCAATCTGGAAATCCAAAATGAACATAAATATGAAAATAAGAACCTTCAAAGCGACAATCGAGCCAATATTACTATATGGAAGCGAGTGCTGGACAATAGATGCTAGTCTACGTAAGAAAATCGACGGATGCTATACCAGATTGTTAAGATTGGTGACCGATACTTCATGGAAAGAAAAGATAACCAACGTTCAACTCTATAGAGGACTGCCAAAGATTACTGATGTCATTAAAGATAGAAGACTGCGACTAGCAGGTCATTGTATAAGACACAATGACGAAATAGCGCACAATCTAATATTATGGACGCCAAAGACCGGTAAAAGAAACAGAGGACGACAACCCAAAACATTTGTAGATATTCTAAAGAACGACTGTGACTGCGAAGAAGAAGACGAAATACGTTCATTGATGATGGATCGTGCTGGTTGGAAGAAAATGTCAAGATCTGGTCGAGCGAGAGCTCGACTAAAGTAAAAGTAAGTATGTATATTGAGTATGTTCGGTCACTGAGGTAAGAGGTGAACCAGGCAAGAACTACTCCGCTTAGTCCAATGCTTTCGAGGCGATGTAACAGTATAGTATGATCAATTGTGTCGCAGATAAGCAGCAGATAAGTCGAGAAGAACTATGATTGAGGGATGTTGAGTAGGGAAGAGTCGTATTTTGTCAAGTATGTGTGTTAGTGCTGTTTCTGTGCTTTTATAAATCGTATAGGCACTCTGATATTTATTAAGTATATTATTAGCGTTTAGGTAAGTATTGAGTTGAGAGCAGACTACTCTTTCTAGTGTTTTAGATATATATGACAGGTTAGATATAGGGCGGTAATTGGAAAGAGTGGATTTTTCTAGTGATTAGTAGTAGTAGTAGTAGTAGTAGTAGTAGTAGTAGTAGTAGTAGTAGTAGTAGTAGTAGTAGTAGTAGTAGTAGTAGTAGTAGTAGTAGTAGTAGTAGTAGTAGTAGTAGTAGTAGTAGTAGTAGTAGTAGTAGTAGTAGTAGTAGTAGTAGTAGTAGTAGTAGTAGTAGTAGTAGTAGTAGTAGTAGTAGTAGTAGTAGTAGTAGTAGTAGTAGTAGTAGTAGTAGTAGTAGTAGTAGTAGTAGTAGTAGTAGTAGTAGTAGTAGTAGTAGTAGTAGTAGTAGTAGTAGTAACCTGTAACCTGTAACCTAATGTTTTAGGCACTGCCATCAACTTCATCAGAAATTTTCGGCCGTGCATTAAATGTTGACTAGTTGTTATTAGGATAAGCCAAAGAGAAAAGATATGTCTTAAGCTTATTTTTGAATAACATGGTTGATTGAATAGAACGAATGTTATAAGGAAGTCTATTCCAGGCTATAGGTGCAGATATTGAGAAGGCTCTCTTTTGTTTTATGGATACATTACGCAAATCTGGTATGACTAGAGTATACTTGAGGCAAAGTCGTATTGGGCGTGATGATGTATAGGGAGTAAGTAGAGTATGTAAGTAGTCAGGTTGGCTGTGATGAGTGGCATGATGGGTTAGCATACATATTTTATATATTATTCTGTATTTAATTGGGAGCCAGTGTAATATTTTCATGTAAGGTGATATGTGTGTTCTAGAGAATTTATTTATATTGTATATGAGTCTGACTGCTGAATTTTGCAAAAGTTGTAGTTTATGTAGTAAATAATCCGGTATACCATTAATAATCGAATTACAGTAATCTAATTTAGGTAGAATAAGAGATGTTATAAGTAGTTTAGCAATTTCAGTGGATATTGAAGGTCTAATAATTTGTATAGTGTATAATATAAAATTTACTGATTTAATTATATTGGAGATCTGATGTGTAAATGATAATGTGGTGTCTAATATAATTCCTAGATTACGGGCTGATCTGGAGTAAGGTATACAATCATTACCAATATATATATTTGGAATAGTGGACTTATTTGATAAAGAAATATGGAGTGCAATGGTTTTTGAGCTATTCAGTGAGAGAGAGTTTGAGTTTAGCCATGTTCGTATATCCTCAAGGCAGTTGTTGAGTATAGGTATATCTTTAGTAGGGTCTTTTAAAATCATATATACTTGTAGGTCATCTGCATAGGAATGGTAGCCAATATTTGGATATTTATTAAAAATATCAAATATTGGGATCATGTATATATTGAAGAGTATTGGTCCGAGAACAGATCCCTGCGGTACACCATGATGGATTGACCGAGGTGTGGATGTCAGAGAATCAATCTGAATAGAAAAATATCTATTTTGAAGATATGATTTGAACCATTCAAGAGCGGTTCCATTTATACCTATAGACTGAAGTCTTAACATTAAAGTGCTATGATCTAAGGTATCGAATGCTGCTGAAAGATCTAATAGTATGATCACAGAGCTATGTTTATTAAAGGATGCACGCTGAAGGGAATTAATAATATAGACAAGAGCTGTTTCGGTATTTTTCTTTTTAGTATAAGCACTCTGAAATTTATTGAGGATTTTGTTACTGAGTATATAGTCATTAAGTTGAATAGCTACAACTCTTTCAAGTACTTTAGAAATATACGAGAGATGTGATATCGGCCGGTAGCTCGCGAGCAGTGATTTATCCAAGTCAGGTTTTTTAATAGTAGGAATAACATTAGCTAACTTCATACACGAAGGTACTGAGCCAGATATAATTGATTCTTCGATTATTTCCTTATAGTACATAACAATATAAGGTATCAGCTTATGTAAGAGGGTGACAGGAATGGGGTCAAGGGAACATGTTGATTTCACAGACAGGAGAAGCTTCTCAACCAGCGAAGTCGAAGTAGATGGAAGGTTCAGTAATGAAAGAGAATATGGAGGGATGGTTGGTACATATGATAGAGGGGAGGGAAGAGATGTAATAATGTCATTTACTTTAGCGGTAAAGAATATATCAAAGTTATTAATATTATCTAATATAGAAGTATCTGGAAGAATACGTCGATTAAGGCGCCCTAGTAGTGTATTGGATATTTTAAATATTTTCTTATAGTCTTTTCCTGCGTTAGTAAGTAGATCAGTATAATAATTTTCTTTCGTTGTTTTGAGTAAACTACGATATTGCTGTCTGCATAGTAAAAATATGTCAAAGTCGGTAGTAGATTTAGATCTACGCCAGCATTTTTCGGCTTTTCGTAGTTTTCGTTTTTCGGTGACAAGATTATTATTAAACCATTTTGAGTTATCACGTACTATAATCGACTTTTGTTTAATAGGTGCATGAACATCAAGAGTAGAGGAAAGAATATAGTCAAAATGGGATAAAGTTTTGTTGTTACCACAAATGTAAATATTATTAATAAAGTCTTCCATACATTTTGAAATATCAATTTTAGCAATATTTCTAATTGTAATAGTTTTTGATAGGCGGGTTGGCTTAGGGACATGGATATTAAAAAGGACAATGTAGTGGTCAGTTATAAGGTTATGAGTTACAGTGTTGGAAATTATATCAGATGATTTAGTAGTAGTAGTAGTAGTAGTAGTAGTAGTAGTAGTAGTAGTAGTAGTAGTAGTAGTAGTAGTAGTAGTAGTAGTAGTAGTAGTAGTAGTAGTAGTAGTAGTAGTAGTAGTAGTAGTAGTAGTAGTAGTAGTAGTAGTAGTAGTAGTAGTAGTAGTAGTAGTAGTAGTAGTAGTAGTAGTAGTAGTAGTAGTAGTAGTAGTAGTAGTAGTAGTAGTAGTAGTAGTAGTAGTAGTAGTAGTAGTAGTAGTAGTAGTAGTAGTAGTAGTAGTAGTAGTAGTAGTAGTAGTAGTAGAACCACCACCAGCACCAGCACCGCCACCTATATGCAGTAGATTACAACGTTATGTAAGATATATCGGCCGAAATTACAGAGGACACTCAGCGCTTGTGATTCGATAAAGAGGAGGAGGAGGAGGAAGAAGCGGAGGTAGTGGTCAGTGATGAAGAAGTGGTCAGTAGTAGTGGTCAGTAGTAGTGGTCAGTGGTAGTGGCCGGAGAAGAAGTAGGGCGCCGGGAAATGCTATTAACGTAGCGACGTAATCGTATCTCGCATTGACCACAGGTCCTAGTGGTCAGTAGTGGTCAGTAGTGGTCAGTAGTGGTCAGTAGTGGTCAGTGGTGGTAAGTGGTGGTCAGTGTAGTGGTCAGTGTAGTGGTCAGTGGTGGTCAGTGGGCATTGCGGACTGCACAGTAGTAGTAGTAGTAGTAGTATACTATAGTAGTACTGATATGGGAGACGAGTATGTACATGTGAATAGTGGATACGATATGAACTATAAGGAATGTCGCTATACACGTATTGTGGTACTATGTGGATATTATGAGGCTGGCACCACCTTATATCACCATATCAATGTATAGGTTACCTGTAATTATGTAAAGTATCATATTATAGTAGGCCGATGTACACAAATAGTATCTAATTTCTATTATTTATAGATTAACATTAGATAATTGTGCTTAATCAATCATAAATGAAAATAACTTTTGAAAAAAAATAACTGATTTTTTTTAAGAAAAATTCAAACCACAAAAAAAATCACTTTTAAAGAATTTAAAAAAAGTGCTCTCATCCAATAAACAAAAATACACCAACACTGGACAGTTTTCGTGCAATACCACTAATGTATGTGTGTGAAAGCGTGTATTTATGTACGTGTTCGTATGTATGCGTGTGTGCAAGTATGTGAGTGTGTGTGCGTGAGTGTGTTAATGGGTAGTGTTCATATTGTGTATACATATTTTAGTTTCCTTCAATAGTATGATGTTGTATTATGCATGTTATTGTTCCATTTTAACAAGTAATATACCATGGTATCCTTCTACTTTATCGGTGTTTTAAATAAACTATCCTACGCTCTCCTATTGAGCTATATATATAACAATGCGTGGGTGCACTGTAATGACTTCTTGACGATAACTGCACAGTAACTCACGGTGATCTTTGTAATTACATAATCGTAAATATTAGGTAATAATGACGCATCTAAAGGTCACCACCATAGTTATTTAACACCACCAACAACCATTATTATCATCATTATTATAATTATTATTACGTATATAATGAAGTCTTGCGCGCATGTGTGAAAGCTATACATAGACAGTAGTTAGTAACTACTAGTTACTCTAGTATATACTATACTATAATATACTATACTATATAGTATACAGATAGTGATTATAGTTTAACAATGTGCACTAACAGTTATTTCCGCTAAGATATTGCATCATTAACTATAGTTGACGCGATGAGTAATGCTGATATCATATTGTTACGTAATTATATTACGTAATAACTAGCAGAATGATGATCGCAGCACAGGGCTAGTGATTATATCATATATTATCATATTAGTAATATTACAATGTGCTTAAATATAAATAGTATTATATATTATATAGCATGTATATTATATTGTATAATATAACATAATCCTATCGTATATTTAATAGCAATTATTGATGCTAATGGAATTAAATTAATATCGTTTCTAAATACGGTCAATTATAGTTATATATATCAGAATTCAAGGAATATAACAAATGTTTATGATATATCGAATTATACCTACACAGATGTATAACATCAAACTAGCATTTGTAAAAGTCTGAGTTAACGGGATTTATGTGATATATGTAGTACGAGATATCGATAGTTGACTATATAATTTTAATTTTAAATGGATTATAAAATATGATACTAAATATAATATTACACTTTTATGACATTTGGATTAGATTATTTAATAAATTATTGTTAACAGCTTTTCTAGAATTATATTATAACATGTAATATTTCAATATTAAAAAATATATATATGTAAGAATAAATAAGAAAATATGTATTATTAATACTCTATATAGTATACATTGTATAAATATATATAGAGATACATAACCTGCATATAATAGTATACTACATATATTAATTATATATATATATATATATATATATATAATATTAAGATAAAATCAGAATATTTATTCCGGAAGTAAGCCGGAAGTAAGTGGGAAGTAAGTGGGAAGAACATACAAGTTCATTAACGTACCGCATGATACATATGCAATGGATTACTGCCTCGCTTCATCCGTACAACGTTACCAACCCATACGTGCGTGCTGTTAACACGTGGTGTAGACACGTGATGTACACACGTGGTGATCAGGTGGTCAGGTGACAACTGCATCTGATTACAATAAATATTACGTAATTGTAAATCAATTCAATCGTGTCAATATGCAGCAGAAAATATATAATTATACTTTACACGCTAGAATTGATATCATGAAACAATTATTTACATAAAAACAATTGTTTTGGTGTAAATAATGGTTTACTAATAATGGTATTAATAATATCTATAGATGTACTATAGTATTATTTAGACAGGTTCAAAGCGACACACTTTGGTATAATATTGTATGTATACAAATGACATTAGGTATATATTTATTTGCAAATTGAAAATAATTTAATTTTTATAAATTCTAATTTCTTTCAAAATATTATATAAATTTATATTATATTTATAACTTTAACGAATCGCCTATCATTTAATGTATATAATCGTAATTATATTCCAACAAAACCTAATTATGAATACATGTAAAAATAACTACTAAATGAAATATATTAAAAAATACGAACATATTTTATAAAAAATAAGAATATATTTGGTTTACAATTTAGAAAAAATCATAACGAATCTCAGTGCTAGTATATTTTACCCATTAATATCACGATAGTGATCTATAATATGTATACGAATATGTAAAGTATGTATTATCACTAAACGTGAATATTAATTACACGTTTAATTAAGCACGCCACCGCGTCACGTCGCCACCGTCGCCACCGTTACTTCCGGTATGTAATCACGCGCGGACAAAGAGACATTGTCGGTATTGTTCCGCTAACGAACCACGGCGCTATCTTTAACGCACGTGGTTTGATGTCACCCACGTGCTCGAGCCAGAGAGAACACGTGACTACAATGGCGGCGTCGATGACGTTATAATATCATTTACCGTTAATTACTGGACAATGTCCAGTGGACGTTCTGTCCGAGCATCACGTGCGAGCGAGATCTTCTTCTACCGCACGCCGCACACCGTACACTCGCTCTCTCGCACTATCCGAAGAGCGGCTGACACCGGATGCCATCTCAATTATCACGTGATAACAATGCAGCGACGCTCTCATTTCCGTCATTAGCGCCACCACGTGCGCGTGAGGCCGCCATCTTGTATTACGTCATAGATGTGGTCGCTAGGTGGTGTGTGTGTGTTCCGGAAGCGGTGCCGTAATTATATTAGTTAAGCACGTGGTGTTAGTCGCACGTGGTGGTGGTCGTGATTGTCTTCGGGTGTGTGTATACGCATGTCCGTACGCATGTCCGTACGCAGCTAATGTGATGTCCACACTAGCAGTAGCGGTTAATCCTGTTATATTAACTAAAGTTGTATGCGCGTATACGTATGTGTGCGCGCGTATATATGTGCACTTTTTACTATAATATATATACTTTACTATATATAAATATATATATATATATATATATTTATATATATATTATATATATATATATATTTATATGATACACATTTCATATTTATTCGAAAAGATACCGTTACAATTACTATACATTTGAACCGATATTATACTGATACAGCAATATTTGTGAAATTCCTAACATTAGTTTTTAATATATATTTTTCAAATTTACTATACTAATATTCAAATATAAAATTAATAATTTATAATTTTCTATTACTACAGATTATAATATATTATATTATACTATGAGTATTATATTATAAATTGTGTATTATTTAAATATATTTAACAAATATATATATATATATATATATTATGTTATTGGTTGTTGTAATTAATAAAATAAATAATAAAATATGTATTTATTAATTTATTATAGGTTACAAATTTAATAAGTATTCTAAAGAATTTTCCAAATATTCCGATACTATCATTTATAAAACAATATATAACATTTATTATATTTTCTATAGAAGAATATATATTTTCTAATTGTACGGTAATTATAAATTGTGTAAATTTTTTATTTTTTGATTTCACATCATTTCAATATAATACAAAATATCGCAATATTTAAAATATTATAACTTAATACTTTCGGTTATATCCGGGTTATATATATATAATTATATATATATATATATATATATATATATATATATATATGAATGAATGAATGAAATCAGTTTATAGACAATTATCTAAGGAGGATCATTGAAAGCTATAAGTAGCTTTATTAAGTCGATACCTCCATAGTATATGAATATAATAGCTTTGGGACATTTATACAATAATAATATTATATATATATAATATATATATATATATATATATATATATATATATATATATATATATATATATATATAGTATACTATATATAGTATATATAGTAGAATAAAATAGAATAAAATATACAACTATAGTTGAATAAAAAAGCAATTTCAAAAAATATGTATTATTATTTATAACAATAAATATATTTACATAAATATCATATATAGGTACATATAAAAATGTATATACAGTCAACTCTCGGTAAATTGGATTACGGATAAGTCGGACTTCTCGATAAGTCGGACACATTTAGTTGGTTTGGTTGGATTTGTAACTAGATCCATGTTAAATTAAGCGGATAAGTCGGATTAGTTGGATTGGATAAGTCGGACTTTTATTATAATTTTAGTAAGTAATATTTTTGAATACCATATTTTATGTTATTGATTTTTGCATAATTCCACATTTTGGTAACACTCTATAGAGTGAGTTATAACTCACGTTGCGCGTCGCGTGTCTTATGAGCATACTCTTACGAATCTCGGATAAGTAGGAAATCTCGCTAAGTCAGACAATTTGCCCTGTCCCTAGCGATTCCGACTTATAGGGAGTTGACTGTATATATATAAATTATATATATATATTATAAAAATATCTTATGTATAATAATAAAACTACCAGATATAATAATATGTAATACAATTATTAATAATATAGTATTATTATAAATAGATAGATAGATCAACAGTTTATTGAATTACTGGTTATTTATAAATAAAAAAAGAAGAACAAAATATATATAAACAAAATATATTAATGTGATAACAGTAAGATAAAACGACACGATACAAAAAAAAACAATCAATAAACGGAGAAGTAAAACAAAAATAAAAATAAAACATTGGATTACGTTGATATAATAATAATAATAATAATAATAATAATAATAATAATAATAATAATAATAATAATAATAATAATAATAATAATAATAATAATAATAATAATAATAATAATAATAATAATAATAATAATAATAATAATAATAATAATAATAATAATAATAATAATAATAATAATAATAATAATAATAATAATAATAATAATAATAATAATAATAATAATAATAATAATAATAATAATAATAATAATAATAATAATAATAATAATAATAATAATAATAATAATAATAATAATCTATCCAATAATATATTATGTTTATACATCTATGTATATACTAATAGAGTGATAGTAAATACTTATAGGTAATTATGTTATTTAGTAAATAATATAATTACCAATACAAGTATTTATTATCACTCATTGGTTAATAATATTTAACGAAGAAACCATTGATCGTTTGCCATTTTATATTATTTATTTTCTTTTGAAATAAGTGTTTTGAATAAATTAATTAAATAGATTAGGATATATTAGGATACTTAACTGTATGTACTATACCTGTATGTTATACATCAACATATTAGTGTATATACACATCGTATACTGTGTATACACCGTATACAGTAACCTATATCAGCAACCATATATATATATATATATATATATATATATATGTTGCTGTATGACATACAGGTATAGTACATACAGTTAAGTATCCTAATCTATCCTATAATTGTGTTATACACAAATTCTTAGAAACAATACGTGATTGGTCTGTAAATATATATATATTGATATATAAATATCGTTTGATAACTAAATCACTGACTGTAGGTTATATATCACTGCAGTTACTGTAGTACAATCACTATATATATATATATATATATATATATATATATATACTATAGTGATAATGTCGTCATAATATATTATAATACATTTAAATATATTCATTTATTAAATTAAATAAATATATAAATATTAATAATAAGTTCGCTATTAATACAGGTGATTGACTGAACATGATGTATGAGTGTGTTTAATGAATCGGTTAAAGGTATGCATGTGATGTGTATACTCCATTGGGGGTCACATACACATGTATATATACACATGCATTATCTGTATACAGTAAACACTATCAGGTGGTAGGATAATATAATTTGTAAAACACATTGATATATATATATATATATAATAAAACTACAAAATATCTGAGTACATTATTCTTAAAGGTTCTTACTATAATTATATAATATTTGGTAAAAATTAAAAAAAATTAAATATAAATCTAATACATTTTTTTAAATTTTCCAATATAAATATATAATATCGATAACAGATTTTTCATTTTCAAAATTTATTTAAATATATAAATTGTTATATAATTATATTTTAGGTTACCTATATATATTACAATATATTGTAAACAGAAAAATAAACAGAAATAAAATTAAACATAAGTTTTAGTGTTTTTCGTTAGTTAGTTATAGTCCTGGGGGTGAATTATCTTATTTATGTAATAGGCATGACATATGTAAGTCCAACGTATGTCCTGTGTATGTCATGGATATGTCCTAGGTATTTCATGTACATATTACATGTATGTCCTATGTATGTCCTTCGTATGTCCTAGGTATGTCCTAATTAAGCATGATGTCACGTGATGCGGGCATGATAATCGCGTAATTGTTATAATTGTTATTACGTAAGGACACACCGCAACGTATAAGCCACTCGGCCTATATATAGGATAGCACATAGGTTGCATACCTATATGCTATATATAGCCTGTAGGCTGCATGTAGATACTCCCACGACGTGGATATTATACCCGCGGGCAGCCTATGGGTATATGCTATAGTACTGGGATATAGCGGTGATAGTCCTGCTGGTATTATTGGGATCACGTGATTGATTCACGTGACAGTTATGTAACTATTACGTAATGATCACGTGTATGTGCGGTGTTACGTAATGAGAGAAAGTTAGGTGACCTACTTTAAATAATAGGGGTATATATCACATGTTATTAAGAAAATACTATATATGGTATTTTCTACATATACGTTAATATATGTATATATATAAACTATAGTTTATATAGTTTACATATATGTAGATTAATAGATTAATTTGCAGGTTAAGGTTTCAGAAATACAGGTATTAGGATAAAAAACCGTCCGGTCACATATAATTGTTCCTAAAATAGTATGTATATATTTCAATATATTTATAAGTCATATCTCGTTAAAACCATGTACTAACATGCATTCGGTTAGAATGACATTAGAGCTATTTGGTTATAGGTGAAATAGCCTAATTTACATTCTTGGATCGGATAAAATAACTCTAATAAATAAAATAACAACAAAATATATATATTTGTATGTATATATATATATATATACATATATATATGTGTGTTTCGTACGTGCACATACATGTATGCGAATGTCACGTTGTAAATACAGAACATCGTACACGTATATAAGATATATTCCAACTATCAAGTTTCAATTTCAGTTCCGGTGATGATTGTCATCCGGTTACGTTTTTAATAAACATCGGGCAATTCGATACCCTTCACATCTCGCCCATGACCTTGGTGGAGGTCATCGGACTATATTCCTAGTACCACGTGGGTACACAATGTATCTACCGCGGTGAAGAGATAGTATTACATGTGATCATAAGCACGTGTTAACACGTTGTTATACGTGCGTATCGATGTCACGAGATCATCATGTTATCATCAGTTGTATCATTTATATTTACAATTTAATATAGTATATATATATATAATACGTATTATAATTCTAGTACAAACATTTGAGAGTTAACATGAGAATTAACATTATAGTTAACAGGGAGTTAACATAAGAGTTAACATTAGCTGCAGGCACTTATTTCATTATATAATAAAGTCACAGATATAGTCTCGCCTTATACCAGTGAACTCTTTATAAACTAATATATTTTATATAAAAATATAGATATGTAGTAACTACAACCAATGATTGTATCGATTATGAGTGCGGGTGGGTGTGTGCGCCGTATACTGTATACTATACACTGTATATATATACTATAATATACTATAATATACTATATATAGTATATATATATATATATATATTGTATACTGTATACTGTGTATATTGTAAATTTCACCCATATGCAGTATATATATATAGTGGAAAGTAACCTAATGCGGACACTTTAACAATAAATGTTTTAACATTGTATACAAAAATGACAATATATTAATATTATATGATTATAGATATTATTGTGATTTTAAATTTGTATTTAATCATTTTATTCAATAGATAACGCGGGTATAGGTATTTGGTACCCATGTCCGAATAAGGACACCCTGTATTATAATACGATTCATGTATACAACTAGATACATTATATATTATAGATGAACCAATCATATAAATTACAATTACATTATTTATAAATAATGTTATGAATTATTTAATTAAATTAGTAATTAATTTATTAATTTGTATTATTTAATCAATTAATAGTACAAGATAAGTATCTAAATAATAACATTTTTAGATTTAGCTTCATTAGCGGTATTAATATTATATATTATAACGCACGCGATTTTTATGAAAATCAGAATAGTTCAGATTAAAAAATGTGTAGGATTTGTGGTTTGTGAGATACCAAGAGTGTCGGTTACTTTCCCCTACAAGTGAAATTCATATTTTACAATACATTCACCGGTAGTTGTTTGCAGTATATATACGCGTATACGCAGTATATTGCAGTACAGAAATATTTAATTAATAAAAGAATAATATTTATATTTTAGATAATACGTAAAATTATATTGTAATATATGACTGGAAATATACATTAATTATGTAAACTATTCAAAATTTCATATTATTAATAAATATAATTTTTTTTCTGTATAAATTAACTATTCTAAATACCTTCACTCAATTATCATTTCGTCGTTATTTATTGTTGACAAATTTATGTTTAAAGATACTCGTAAGTTTAGAGTCATAACCCTATAGGGTATATAGGGTATATATAGGGTTAATATCGATACATAATAATAGTCATACATATTTGTTATTGGGCGGTACTCATATCGGTACATAATGCACACTCATGCGTGGCTGGACATGTTTAAAATACTAGGCGACTTTAATAATTCACCGCCACCATTAATAAATGTGGATTCACCATTCGCATCGTACACGCGTATGAATGGTAATATTTCATATATAGAGTGTGTGATATTACGTAAGGGTGCGACGTGCGGTTGAACGTCGCACAGTGCGGGTCGCACACGTGTGCGAATGTGTACCGAGTATCATGGTGGCCTGCGTTTATGAGGTTACGCGCGCTCACGAAGGCGTCCACGTACGTACGGACGAACGCGCGCATCGTTATCGATTGTCAATATTTCACGTCGGGTGACGTCACCATTCGCTCTCGTTGTATCGCGCGCGCATTCTCGCCCGTATTAATATATTTATATTTGGATATTTATAAAATAAAGTAGGCGTGTCTACCGACGGGAGGGGGCGGGCGCGCGGCGATCGATAATATGCATTATCGGTCGGTCACGGTTGGTCGACTATCGTGAATTACGGCCAACACCACCACCAACACCATCACCATCACCGCGGCCATTGTGTACCGGTCACCAACACCTCAGTGGTCAACCCATGACGTACATACCACTCGTATTATCTTCTTGTTGAAATATAGACTTAGGACCACATGTGTGTGTATGTGTGTGTATGTGTATGTAGATAACAGAACAACATTTTCTTACCAGATAATCAACAGATATACCCTATAGGGTCCACTGAGGTGTTTGTGACAGTTACAACATGGTGGTGATGGTGGTGTATATGTGATATAGGGTATATATATATATATATATATATATATATGATCATTCTGTTGATTGTCTAGTAAGCCCTATATATAGGTACCTATAGGTAAGCCCTATATAAGCCCTATATATAGTGTTTATCTGTGTTCTCATACATTAATTATACAAGTTATTTATTTAAAATAATCATACATATATGTGTGAGAGTGTTTTCTCATTAATATAGGTGTGTGTGAGATCGGATATACTCGTATAACCGTATATGAGTACATATGTGTGATAGGGTTGATATGTATACGTAGATGAACAATATCTACTAAATTGTAGACTAAATGAACACGAGTATTAAATAGTATAAGTTATTCTGGTATGTTTATTATTGTGTAATCGTCCGTGTATGTTTAATGAGAAACGCGAGAAGGTAACCCTTCTCCCGAAATTCTACAACGAAATACACAATTGTTTCTTTTGAACATGATGATATTATAATTGAGATGGAGTAAGTTTAACCTCGGGGGTATACCCCATTATTATATATAATCACATTGTATTACGGTGGAATCGTGGAATCACATCCACGAACCAAGATGAAGTGTTCACTTATAACCATATATGGCTCTAATGTGTCTTCGAAGCCGCTCTCGTTAAAAAGAACCCATGGGTACCCATAGCCGTGCACGGCTGTAACGAGAGACGATCATTTTGTACACAAGATTATTTAAGATTACTTCTAAATATTGTATTAAGACCTATTTATAAGACCCATACATATGTGTTATTTTTCTCGGGGTTAAACCCTGCGACACGGGTACCGATTCATATTATAATAGGTATATAGGTACCTATAGGTACATATGTGTGCACGCCTAAGTTGCAGGATCTACACAGCAATGTGTTCTCAATATATATATATATATATATATATATATATATATACGAAGGTACAATCATTGATTTTGCGAAGAAAATATATTGAACTCCCTATCTATCTATATATATATATAGATGACCATATCAAAGTATTAGGTTACACAAATGTACACAAGTGCAATATATTTCCTTCGGAAAATCTTTAGTACAATTAACTATAGGTACAACTTTAGATTAGGTCTATTCTGACGTATTCAGTATATTCCTAATTTTTAAATAGATGGATTCTATGAAATGGTAAGTTCCATCGTATTGTGCTTATATATACGTGCTTTGTATTATTTTCGCGCCGAAATAGTGTTAAATAAGTATTTAAGGTTAACATTATCAACATTTCTGATTATATATTATACTAAATTTATATTGTATATGCCTTATGTATAAGTATGTTGTGTAATATATATATATATATATATATATATATAATCAATATAATTAGTATAACAATATATATATATATATATATATATATATATATATGTGTGTGTGTGTGTATGTGATTCCTATATACTGATGCAGTGAAAAAACTATAATGTCCACGAATAAAACTATGCACGACGACGGCTGGGCAATACTAATAGATTATATTGTGAAGTGTTGATGAGCCACGTGACTATAGACCGCCGCTCGTGTAATCGTATCAGATCAATAGTGACATAAACCGTTAATGACAAATATAGATATGATTTGTGCGCCGCCCCTCGCGCGCAAGCACGTGTTGCGTGCGTTCCGCTCGGAGGGGCACGTGATGCGGGCGTTCGTATCGTCATCATCATCATAATATGATGAACTCCTAAATATTTGTATATATATACTATGTTTCTATACATACAATTCAATATTAACTAATACCATACAATATGATATGGTAGATATGATTACATAATTGAGATGGTAGCAGACTCTATATACCTATAGGGCGATTCCATAATTACGATTTAATAGAGTTGGATAACAACTTACATATATTTATACATATGCAAGGACGTCACTATAGGGATAATTGGTATGCAATTACAGTACATCTTACCTATCGATTGATTCGAACATGGTTGTTCCTGTTGTAGAGAGTGAAATATCATCGTATATATCTATATATATACATATATATATATATATATATATATATATATATATATATATATTTATATATATATATATATATATATATATAGATAGATAGATAGATAGATAGATATATTTTATTGGATTCATTAATTTCGTTCTTTTTTTTTCATTTATTATTCTTTTTAGTTTCTTTCTTCGTTTCCAAATGGCTTCAAAATAAGACCTTGATCTTTTCGGGTTGTTGCCAGTGATTTATTCATACATGGGACAGGAACAGTGATTGTTTAATCATAATAGTTAGCTATATATTTCGTATTTACATAAAAGATAATAATAAATAAATAAAATACAGTAGATAGACAAAATTTGACATTAACAAAAATCAAAATCAATATAATAATAACAAAAATAATCCATACATACATATATATTTGATATAGATTTTTTATTTTATTTTTTTTTTTTTTATTTAGTTTTTTTTAATATGTTAATTTTATTAAATTAATTTTAAATTCATTAATTTTTTAATTTATCTATAATATAATTCATCATTGATTAACATATTTTTTACTCTTTTCTTGAACAAATTTTCATTTTTTATATTTTGTATATTTGTTGGAAGTAAGTTCCAAAGTTTTGGACCTTTTATTAGTAAACTATTTATTGTTCTTGTTGATTTTGAAATTGGTATAGTATACGTTTTATTTGTTCGTAGAGTATATTTATTATTATTTTTTGTGTGTATTTTAGTTAAATTTGTTGGTAATTGATTATAATATTGTTTATGCATATATATTAGTGTATTATAATATGTTAGCTTATCTAATCTAAGTATTTTATTTGATGTGAATAATTCTTTTGTATGATCTCGAAATTTTCTTTTATTTATTATTCTTAAGGTTTTTTTTTGAATAATTGTTGTATTTAGGGTATTATTTGAGAATGTATTTCCCCAAAGTATATTTCCATAGTTTAAGTATGGTAGGAAAATACTATTATATATAATTATCAATGAATTTGTTTTAATGAATTTGCTCAATTTTGAGATTAAAAATTGAATTTGGGAGAGTTTGTTATTTAATTTAATAATATGATTTTTAAAATCAAGTTTGCTATCAAGAATTATACCAAGATATTTATAATTATATACGTTATTTATTAATGTATCATTTAATGAAATAATATTGTTTGGATATTTATTTGAGTTGAAATTTATCATTTCTGTTTTACTAATATTGAGTTTTAACTTATTATATTTATACCATTTTTCTATTTTTATTAAGGTTTTTTTAATTAAATTTGTTAGTTCTATATTATTATCTGCTGTAAAAGTTATAGCAGTATCATCTGCATATACTGTAAATTTTACATTATTATCTTCTAAATATAATGGTAGATCATTGACATAAATTATGAATAGTAAAGGGCCTAGTATGGAGCCTTGGGGTACACCGATATCATTAGTTATAATATCAGATTCTGTAATGTTAACTTTAACTAGTTGAGTTCTATTATGTAAATAGTTTTTTATCAGTTTAAGAGGAATCCCTCTAATTCCATATTTATCTAATTTGCTAATTATAATAGAATGATCAATAGTATCAAAGGCTTTACTTAAATCTAAAAATAATGTATTTATTGCTTTATTTTCTTTTTTATTTTCCATTATATGGTTGTAAATATATAGAGTAGCTTGAGTGGTATTGTGTTTTTTAAGGAAACCATATTGAGTAGTATTTATTATGTTATTATTTTGTATGAATTGCATTAGTCTATTATATATTATTTTTTCTAGTATTTTCGATAGTTGACTTAAAATTGATATTGGTCTATAGTTAGATATAATATTGATATTATTTTTTTTATGAATTGGTTTAATGGAGGATAGTTTCATTTTTAAGGGAAAAGTTCCTGACGATAAACATAGATTAAAAATATGGCTTAATGAAAGGTCAATGTAATCTTTTGAAATTTTTAACAATTTCATGTTTAGATAATCAGTGTCTAGAGAAGTCTTTGATTTATTATTTTGTATAATATAATTTATCTCATGTGTTGATGTGGGATGAAGATATATTGATTTAGATATTGGTGTAATGTTAATTGGGTTGATGTTATTTATGGGAGAGGTGAATTGATTATTTATGGATTGACTTGTATTTATAAAATAAGAGTTAAATGCATTTGCTATTTGTTTATCATTATTGAATTTATTTTCGAATTCATCTATTATATAATTTGGAGATTGTTTAATTTGCTGTTTATTTATGAGGTTATTTATTAAATTCCAATTTTCTTTAGTAGATATACTATTTTTTATTTTACTATCTATATATGATTGCTTTGCTTTTTTAATATTTAAGGTTAATTGATTTCTTAATTGTTTGTAGTTATATAAGTTGATTTCATTTTTATTATCTAAGTAAAGTTTATATAGTTTATACTTTTTATTAGTGTCTCTTTTTATTTTATTTGTTATCCAATTTTTTGAAAGAATATTTGAAGATATTTTATTTGTAAGTAGTGGGATAAATTGGTTAATTATTGATGTATATATGGTATGAAATTTGTTGTATGAGTTTTCAGCATCATTGTCTTCGAGGACCGAATCCCAATTCGTATTTTTCAGTGCATTAATAAATCTTTTAGTATTATTTATTCTTATTTTCCTTGTTTTAATTTCATTTGAGTTATTTCGTATTTTGGTTTTTATTTTAATTATTGTATATATTGGGAGGTGGTCTGTCAAGTCGTCTAAGAGTATTCCACTATTATAAATATTTGTTGTGTTTATATTAGTGTAAATTTGATCTATAGTTGAAGTGTTACTTTTATTGAATTGGGGTCTAGTGTTTTGAAGAATTTGAGGCGTTAGTCCTAATTGATTTATTAAAATGTTTAATTGAGATGGTTTGGGATCATTTTTTATGATATTAAAATCACCCATACTTATTAAATCGTGTGAAATATATTTATGAAATTTACTATATAACATATTTATAAGATCTGCAGTTTTATTGAAAGGGCTATTATAAAGGCATGAAATTATTATTTTTTTATTTTTTTATTTTTTTTAAGTTTAATTTCTATTGTAAGTGTTTCTAAATAATCTTTTATATTAAAAGTAAGGTCTTTTATAAGTTCATATTGAATATCTTTTATAACATATATTGAAACACCACCACCTCTACATTTATTTTGTTTCTGTCTATAGTTTGTTTGATATGTGTAGTTTGTTATATTATTATTGAAGTCATTATTACTATTTAACCAGGTTTCAGATAAACATATAATATGAGGTTTGATTATTAAAGTATATATAAATTCTCTTAATTTATCCAGGTTTTGAGTAAGACTTCTAATATTTATGTGTATAATTATCAGATTATTTTTATTTATTATTAATTCTTTTGTAATACTATTAAATTGTTGTGTTGTTTTGTATTGGTTTGGTATCATATTATATTTAATCATCTCGTTTTTTTAGTTCAATTATTTTAAAAGTATCATTTCTATGCCGTACTACATATTTATTATTTATTGTTGATTTATTTTTAGCCTCGATAGATAGTTTTTTGATAGTATCCAACTCAACTTTATTGTATTCATTTGATGTGCTTATATTTTTGAATTTGGAGTTTTTTAATTTGTTTGCATTTTGTATTATATTATTAATTTCTATTTCAGAGTTTAAAATAATTGTTAATGGCCTGATGACATTATCATTTTCTTGATATTTTCCTAATCTAAAATAGTTTTTTATATTATAATTTGTGTTGACTAGGTCTAAAATTTCTGTTATATTTTTTTTTTCTTCAAAATTTCTTGTTTCGTAATTAGAATCTATTGTTTGTTTAACATTATAGAGTATAATAGTTTTATTTCTTATTTCATTTAACTTTTTTTCATTTAGGGTTTTATTTATAGTCGTTGATAGATTTTTTTGAAGTGTATTATTGAGGTTAATTTTAGTGATCTCAGCAAATGTTTTAAGATCAGATTTATCAGCTGCTTCATTTAGTTTTTTTATTATTTGTTCTTGATTTTCTATAACTATAGTCAATTTTTCATTATTTATAGTTAATCTGTCATTATTTATAGTTAATTTTTCAATTAAGCATTTGAGATCAATTTGTTCATCATTATGCTCATCTGTTACAGATATCGTTTGTTTTTTTTGACGAGCCATTTTAAGCTTTATATCAAATATTAAGCTTTAAATTTAAGCTTTATATTAAATTCTAAATATCACTAATATATATGTTGTTAAAATATATTTACTTAATTAATTTATTGAATAAATAATAAGAGTTTCTCTAAATTTAAAAGATGCTTTTTATATAATATATGTCACACTAATTTATTATGAAGTACCTAGGGTTTATATTGGGTATATTATATACTGTATTTATTATATCAAATATACAAATATATAGCAATTAAATTATATTACTTCATCTTATATTACAACAAATTAAATATTATAGAAATAACATAGTATAATAATAATAATAATAAAATAATATGCAGTATTTAAATATTAAAAATACAATAGTAAAAATATCCAATATAAGTATATTTAATAAATACAATTTATATATATATATAAATGATGATGATGATGATGATATTGAGTTTATTAGCACTAAAATAGGGTCATGTAGACCCCTTCGCTCGTGCGGGAAGAAAATAATAATAAAATAATAGTAATACGATAATAATTTGATAATAATATACAACGGAAAAACAATAATAAACAATATAAAGGACTATTATATACTACAGTCTGCATTGATATGGTGTAGTTGTATATACTACAGACTGCATTGATATAGTATAGTGTTATATAATAATAAGATAATAATAATACAATAACGATTTAATAATGATATAAATTTAATATAACACGGATACAAATAATAAGTTGGATGATTTAATGATTATGGGTAGAGAGAAAAGAAGAAGTAAGATTTATAAATCTTTTGTGGGATCTAATAGAACGAATGGTAGGAGGGAGGGAATTCCATAGAGTTGGACCGGAATTTTTAAAAGCTCTAGAATTTAGGGAAGTTTTACTAGAGTTCTGGGAGATAAGTAGAGGAGCATTTTGGTAACGAAGAGAAGATAATATAGTACGTTTTTTAATTAGATCAGAGATATAGCTAGGGGTAAAAGAATATATTGATTTATGGATTATAGATAGTATACGTAATTTACACCTGAGGGAGAATGGTAGCCACATACGAGATGATTGATGAGATGTTGTAGTAGAGTGATCCAGTCGAGTTAAACAGTAAGTAGTACGTATTGAGGAACGGATAATCCGATTAAGTGGAGCAGTAGCTTTAGCAGGAAGTAAATTCAGTAGGGAAGAACAGTAGTCAATACGTGAAAGTACAAGAGCATTAATTAGAGTTTTAGTAAGGTTTCTGGAAAGTGATGTCCGTATTTTTTTAATTCTGAAGAGATGAAAGTTGGATGATTTTGTAATGGATGATATGTGATTCTTAAATGATAATTTGTCATCAAATACTAATCCTAGGTTTTTGGAGGAATGAGAAGGAGAAATAATCATGTTATTTAGAGTAAAGTTTGGAAAGGAAGTTTCAGAAGTAGATATGTTAAGTACAGTAGTCTTAGAGGAATTAATTAGTAGTTTATTGGAGAGGAGCCATAATCTTATGGAGTTAGCACACTCGATTAATTCAGAGTTAATGGTATTATGAGAATTTATAGGGAAAAAGGTAAACAGTTGGATATCATCAGCAAAAATATGGTAGTGGATATTTGGAAATTTCTTAATTAGATCAGCAATAGGGCGGATATAAATAGAAAAGAGGGATGGACCTAGAACAGATCCTTGGGGAATACCGTGGTTAAGAGGAGAAAGAGGCGAGTAAGATTTGTCAATCATAATAGAGATATTCCTGTTAGTGAGATATGAAGTAAACCATTTTAATGCTAAGCCAGATATACCCATTAAAGTAAGTCGCGAGATTAATATGTTATGGTCCAGGGTATCAAAAGCAGATGATAGATCAAGTAGGATTAGCTGGCAACACGTGTTGCTATTTAAGGTAGATAATATAGTGTCAGTAATACGTAGGAGAGCTGTTTCGGTTGAATGACCCTTACGAAAAGCGCTTTGAAACGGGTCGAAAAGATTATTTTTATTTACATGGGCTATGAGTTGTTTGGAAACAATTCTTTCTAATATTTTACTTAATAAGGGTAGGTGGGAGATCGGGCGATAATTGCTAAATGAGTTTGGGTCTAAGTTTTGTTTTTTTAGAATAGGGGATATTATGGCAGTCTTGAGACAGGGTGAAACTTGGCCAGAGTTTAGTGAGTTCGCAATAATATCCAAGAAAATAGGAGAAAATAAGGGTGAAAGTTTGTGATATAATGATAAAGGTAGGGGATCAGTGGGGGAGGTACAGTGAGATTTCATGAGTAGGTCATTTACTTCATACAGTGAAGGAATAGTGAATGTACTTAATGAGTCAATATGATGGGTAATATATATGGTAGGATTGAGTATGAGTTGAGTAGATGCGCAAATAATATTATTAATGCTTGCAATTTTATGGTTAAAGAATTTTTCAAAAAGAGAACACAGTTGAAAATTTGACGTGTTAGGTAAAATGGGGAGGATTTTTTCATCTGGAGGAGAGAGAATTTTATTTGCTATTTTAAATAATTTGCGAGGATTGGAGGATATCAATGCTATCTTTTTGTTATAATAGATAGATTTTGAACGAGATATAGTAGATTTGTAATTTTTTCTAGCTAGTGATAGAGCTAATTTAGTTTCAGTAGAAGGATTTTTAAGAAATTTCTTCTCAAATTTTCGAACACTCTTCTTGAAGATGAAAAGTTCGTGGGAGAACCAGGGAGAAAAAGGGCGGTCGGTAATTAATGTAGTTTTTGTAGGTGCATGTATATTGATAATATTTAGGAGAGTGGAGTTTAGGAGTACCGGACAGAGGGAAGTTGAAGAAGAGATCTCAGTTTTGATATTGTTTACAAATCTTGGTAGGTCGATAGACTTAACATCTCTATATGTAATACGTTTTCGTTTAATATTTGTGAATTTTAGATTTATAGAGAATTCAATAATAAAATGATCAGTTAGTAGTTCAATTTTTTGAAAGGAGTTAGAGTTTATACATCTAATAAGAGGACTGGATAGGGGTGTAAATATCATATCAAGTGTATTGCCACTAGAATGGGTAGGAAATGATATATGTTGGCACAAGGAAAGAGACTCAGTTAGGAGTTTAAAGTCACCATGGGGATAGATGGGAGAATTATAGTGATAGTTTAAGTCACCAAGAACTATTGGTAGATAGGTTGAAGATGAAGGAAGTTTATGGATAAAATCATGAAATTCATCAAAGAATAAACTGGTTTCAGGTTTTGGGGGACGATAGATAACGGTAAGATGTAGAGTTAAGTTAGGAAGCTTGAGGGTCAGCGAAATACAATCACTATATGAAAAGGGGGGGAATGAAATGGATGGAGATAGGTAAAAATCATTACGTATCATAAATCCTACCCCACCACCACGGCCCATTTGTCGTGGAGCGAGATAGAGTGTATATCCAAAGTCCAAGATGGAGGCAAATATATCAGAGTCATTATTAGAAATCCAGGTCTCAGTCAATGCGATTATAATAAATTTTTGTAATTTAAGGTATGGGAACAGAAGGGATATATTTGATCTCAAGGAGCGAATATTGATCAAGGCTATATTAGAGGATAGTCAGGCTTGAGAGGAAGAATTATTTATAAATGATTTCTTATAGTGATCAAAAGAATCAAACCATTTTGTTAGATCAGATTCAGGGATGAGAAAAGGGGGATATGAAAGAGGATTTTTTTTATCCCTAAGTTCAAATGTTTGGGAACGATTATTAAAAAATACTTTATACAAAATGGGCGTGAGTTTTTGTTTTAGGGCATGATATAGTACCTTACCAAGAAGTCTAGTAGAGTCAGGTAAATAATGACGAATAAATATATGCTTAAAATTACTATGTGGTGAGATTTTTAGAAGGGAGGAGAAACATATATCACGAGCAGAAATATTAGTGAAACGTAATATAGCAGTACTGGTAAGAAATGAGGCAGAAGTAATATAAGAATGTGGAAGTTTTATATAGTCAATTAATGATACTATGAAATTATAGTTAACTTCATAAGGAAGAAGGTGTTCAAGTACTAGTATGAGGGAATTATCTATGGAGCGTATGGATGAAGACTTTGAGGAAGTTGAACTAGATAATATAGGGGTTGGTGTGTGATTTGAGGAAAATTTTAAGTCCATTAGCTTTGGAATGTTTCTAGAAGTATTATCATTGGGCTGGGTATTAGCATTATGCTTGGGCTGGATATTAATAGTCGTAGTAGAAGAATATATATCAGATGTTATAATTGGCGTTACCTTGGAACAAGTATTATGTATAGATTTGTCAGTTAAAGTAGAAGGTGAATATGGCATAGTAATGGGTGGAGTAGTTGTATGATTAGTCGAAGGAAACTTATTTAAGGCTAGGCATGAGGAACATGAGAAGATGAAGTTAGGTGAATTAAATATAGCAATAGCATAAGCGGGAGGGGGGTTTTTAGAATGAAACCAGGATTTAGAAATAATAGCTGCGGGGTATAAACAATTATAATGTAAAATAGATGGACATGTTTTACATTTGAGATAATATTCGCATGCGGGAAGGTTACAATGTGAACAATTTGAGGACATGGTATACTTGAGATTGTGGGATTAAATTGAATGAAATAGATAATAATAAATATAATAATAAATGTATAAAAACTGGTCGTAACAGGGATATTTTTGAAGAAGTTTGGTATTCAGTCCGTTTTGCTATATGACGAGTTGACTTGACAAGCACCGGTTGACTTTAGTAGGCCCCTGGTATGCTTGGTGGCAGCCGGGCAATGATGGTCCGATTGTCTGAGATGTAAGGCAGTGTATCGTCCGAGGTAGAATTGATGGATCTGTATGTAAGTAAATACAGCAGTAGACTATCTAGGTGTAAGTTGGTAGCTAACCTCAAATGAAGGTTGGTAGATCCGACTACCAAAAGCAAATTCCCAAGGGAGATCCACGGGAGAATATCAGTTATAATATTATTATAAACTACTAGTTAATTAATTTTATAAATAGTAAATAATGTAGCTAAGTATGAATATACATAAACAGTATGTAATATATATTTGAATTTAATTAATTTATCGAATTTATAATTCTATTATCTTTGTGATTATTATTTATTTTTTAGGATTTTTATTTTGTTATAATAAAATGTAAACAAATACTAAATATAATTATATCTAAATAAGATATGATTATAATTTAAAGACAACTATTATGTATTTCAAATAAGTTGGATATTAATATTTAATATATATTAATATAATAGATAATATAAAAAATAAATGAATACGTACTTATCTTTATAATAATAATACAATTAAAAGATATTTAAAAGCTAAGCAGTTATTACCACAACTATATATTGGTTGCTATGTAAACAAAGTGATGATAAATGTATTAATGCAATATATATATATGTTTTAATTTTATGATATTTAACAATACTAGGAATTTCAATAAATATCTTTTATGGCTTTTTTATTGCATTTTCAATTATAATTTAAAAATAATAATAAAATACATAAAATGTATATATACCTAAATGTATTTATACAATATAATAATAATAAAGAGTTGGTAAATAAGATTAATATGATATTAATACAATATATTATTTAAATATAAATAGAGGATAACTAATCTATGAATAATAATAATCGATTAAAAGAGTAAATAAAGTAGTTGTTGTTATTAAATATGTAAACAGTAAGTGAACATTACCTTTGTGATTAATATATGAATATATATGATTAATATAATATATATATATATATATATATACACACCGTATATATTCGCATACAAACTTTATAACTTTATAACTAAGTCTTAATAGCTAATCTAATGTCATTTATATTTTATAGTTTATGAAAATTAGGCAGTTTATTTATAATAACTATAGTTTTTATGTAATTTAGTAAATACCTAGACAAATAGAGACATTATATATTCTATATATATATATTATAGTCTATAGACTCAATAGTTATGTAAACGATTATAATATCTAAAGTATCGATGCAGTTTCTTCATCAGTAACAATTTTTACCTTAAAGACATATATGTAGTCTCAGTTTCACTTATCAGAAACATATTTTTAGTATCAAGTAATGTTTACAATGTTTTCACCGATTTCATCACTGGTAGATGTTATAACATATTATAATACCCATGTAGAGTAATAACTAGAGTATTTTTCAAGATAGTAAGTAGACTATTTCAAAATGTGTATTACAGGACAATTTTTAAATATATATATATATTTATACATTAACTAAATAAAGCATGATATCGTCTCAATTACGTAGTTTACTAGCAAAGATCTTACGAAGTATCCTTCGGAAAATATTTGGTACTAGTATCGGCTCGGTTTCTTCGGGAGATAATCTATACTCGGCTCGTATGCATAGCTCTGCTGAATATAAAAGACTCGGCTAAGGATATAGGATATATATAAACTGCCTGTGTGGTGTAGTTGCTAAGGCGTCAGACATACAAGCAGTAGGACACGGGTTCGAGCCTCCTCCGGACCATTAATTAATTTTATAAAATGGGTCTTAAAGTATTATTTAGAAGTGATCTTATATAATTGTGTATAAATAAATGATCGTTTCTCGATAAAACCATGGATGCCTTAACATTAGAGCGGCTTCGAAGGGACATTAGAGCCATATATGGTTATAAGTGAAAACTTCATCTAAGTTTATGGATGGGATGAAAGGACTCCACCAAATAAAAATAACAATATATAAATATATACGATTATTATAATGAATACTGGTATCTATTACTATATTTAATTACGATATTTAAATAACGTTACTAATATAAATATCGTGAACTATTTACATATACATTGTATTTAATAAATAGTATTTATACACATATTTATGCATTAATAATAGAAAAGATTTTCCGAAGGCTTCGAAAATCGTTGATAGTATATAGATTACTATAGTACTCTTTATATATGTTAATATATATATATATATAGGGGAAAGTAACCGAATACGGACAGTGCCCGAATACGGACACTCTCGGAAACCATAAATCCTACAAAAAAATGTTTAATGAATAAAATATTCATAATTATATATATAGTCTAAAAAAGTATTTTTTATTTTTTAATTATTCAAAATATTTCTGATATATCCAGAAAAGATATCCATAAACTAATTTTTTATAAGTTTTTAAATTTATGAAAAAAAATATCCACTTAAAACCTTCTCAAGAATATACAAATGTATCGATATAATATATAACACTATATTATTAAAAAATAAAGCATTCTAAAAATTATATATATAATGTCTATATTTATTATCAAATATTCATTATATACAAATGTATCGATATAATATATAACACTATATTATTAAAAAATAAAGCATTCTAAAAATTATATATATAATGTCTATATTTGTTATCAAATATTCATTAAGTTATAAGCATATATCTAGAGGTCATATAAGTTCCTAATACGGACTCTATATGTCTTAATACGAACACCATATAACCAATCAGTACGCAGCGTATGAACTATTATGATTTTCATAAAAATCGCTTGCTTTATAATAGTAATACCACCAATAAAGCTAAATCTAAAATTTTTATTATTTAGATACTTAAAGTTTTTTATTAATTAAAAAATAATATAAATAAATAAATTATTAACTAATTAAATTAGAATAAATTGTTCATAAAATTAATTATAAATAATGTAATTGTAATTTGTCTGATTGATTCATCAATAATATATAGTTTATCTATAGATATATACATATATTTATCTATACATATATACACTATAGTGTATATAGGGTATCCGTATTATAACCCATATATGGACATGGATACCGAATACGGACACCCCCTTTATCCAAGGAATTAAAAGATAAAATAAAATTTTAAAATAACAATAATATCTATAATCATATAATATTAATATATTGTAATTTTTGATTAAAAATAAATAGTCATCAAATATTAAGACCATTTATTGTTAAAGTGTCCGTATTAGGTTACTTTCCCCTATAGGGGTATACATATATGTGTGTGTGTGTGTGTGTATAATATTTTATTTCTATATGAAAATAAATATACTATTTATGTAATGTGTAGTATTGTAATGTATGGGTTAATATATTAACATGAAAAGTAATAGATTACATTTGTAATTAATTACAAAATTATATTTTACTATAGTATTACTATTTATTTATAGTACATAACAAAATTATAATTTAATATATTATGTTGATAGTTTATTTATATATATATATATATATATATATATATATATATATATATATAATAGTAATTACTGGTTTACTATAGAGGAAAGTAACCTAATACGCACACTTTAATAATAAATCGTCTTAACATTTTATGACTCATTATTTTTATTCAAAAATTACAATATATTAATATTATATGATTATAGATATTATTGTGATTTTAAAATGTTATTTAATCTTTTAATTCCATAGATAATGGGGGTGTCCGTATTCGGTATACCCGTGTCCGAATACGGACACCCTATATACCACTAGATAAACTATATAGTATTGATGAATCAATCAGACAAATTACAATTACTTTATTTATAATTAATGTTATGAACAATATATTCTAATTTAATTAGTTAATAATTTATTTATTTTTATTATTTTTTTAATTAATACATTAATAATACATTTGTATATTCTTGAGAAGGTTTTAAGTTGCATTTTTTTTTCATACATTTAAAAACGTAATACAAAAATCAGTTTATTGTATATATCAGCAATATTTTGAATAATTAAAAAATACTTTTATTAGACTATTTATATAATTATGAATATTTTATTCATTAAAATTTTTTTGTAGAATTTATGGTTTCTGATATACCGAGTGTGTCCGTATTCGGTTACTTTCCCCTATATATATCATGATTATATATAATAAAACTTTTTATATTAAAATAATATTTTACACATGTATAACATGGCTGAACACTATTATTATTAATTTTATAACATGTATTATTATTTTATATTGCTACTCTGTGATATTGAATTGCAACCATGCACCTATAAGTAAATAAAACATATATGTAGATAAATAACCGAATTATTACATTTAATATACATATATTGATGAGTAGAATGATACCATCATGAAGTAAATATATATCACTCATGTAAAACTTGTAATTCTTTATATAGGTCATCTACATTAATAGATAGTTTGTATTGGAACTAAAACATCTATTATAATAGATAATAGCTAATTATCTGTTGTTTCTCATGTGCACTTATGTGTAAATTTCAAATATAAATTATAGTTATAAATTCTATTTTTGTATTTTTATAAAAAGTATTCATTACACTTATATATTGGTTAAATACCTATTCGATTTTAAAAGGTTAATTTTACTTATTAAATAAATAAATTAAATTATAATATTTAAATAAAGTATTTACAAATTTCATTAGAAATTTTTATTATATTTCATAATTATAATTCAGTGAATATTATTAAGTGTATTTGTTATTTATAATTTAAGTATTAAATGTGAATATTATATCTGTATATAGTTCAATATTTATTGGAATATAATTTATATAAATTTAATTAAATAAATTAAATAATAAATTCGTTATTTAATTTATTTTGATATATATTATATATTTAAATGTGTATTATTAAAATACAATTATGACATATTATTATTAGTTGCAATCAAAAAATGTAATATAAAAATTCCTGTAGTTTTCAAATTATATGTTATAATTTGTAATATATTTATATTTAATTAAACTATAAAATATAAATAATATATTAAATAATAATCGAGAAATATTCACACTAATTCAAAGATATTAATAACAAATAAATTAAATTGATAATAATATCATATACATTAATAAATCATAAAAATGATACAAATAATAATATAATGACAATAAATACTTAATAATTTATGTACATAATATTTAATATTAATTATTAAATATTTAGATATGTATACATTGTACACAGTACATGGTATTATACACTTATAATAAATATTAATTAACAATGAATGTGAGACATAATACAATTTATATGTTGTGTATAATATGGCAACAATAGACAATGAAAGTATCCTTGAACTATGAGAAATGGACATTGAGTAAACATGGTCAAATAGCAGTAATTAGTATCAGTAAAGGTGAGCGTTTTGTAGTGTGGAAAGTTGGATGTATGGACAAGCTACTTGTATTTACAGGCAATGTGTCAGTCCACCTGACCACCTTTATTGCTACACAAAACATACCTAACATATAAATAATTAAATATTACATATATATATATGAGATTCAAAACACTCACAGAGAGTACTGAGAAGCAGATTTTATACTATTATGAAGAAATAGACACACACACACACATACATACCTATGTATGTTTATATGTATGTGTATGTGTATAGTTGTTTATTTCACTTCGCATGTATATATGCAATACCTTCATTAATAGGTTTCATGTGAACTTTGACATTCCTTCGCTTCAATGCATCATTTTTATCATTACCACTTATAGCAGAAGCATCTTTGTGTGTTTGTTGTTGTTTACCCCCACTTAGGGGAGAGTAGTGTGTATCCTCGTGTATCAATACTTTAGCCAGATGCCAATAGTACATTACCTGTGATAAATAAGAATATTCTATATCATTTAGTGTATATATATATACTAATTACTATATTTAGTTGATTAATAATTATCATTATATTAATTTAATATAAATATATATATATATATATATTCGATTAGTATACTACAGAATATATATTACACTAAATATAATATACTATACATACTAGAGTAGACAATATGGTTATATATATATATAGATAATCAATTAGCAGAGTTAATTAATTATTATAATTAAACACACTACATAGTGAACCTGAGCGAAGATGATGCAATTGGTGATGAAACTGATGACAAAAGTAGTAGTCACCATACGATCATTGGTTTCCACCCACGAGGTAAACACACGAGCCAGTGATCCCAGCATCAACAGCGTGATAGTGATTGAGGATAATTGCCCAGTATTGTTATTCCGGAAGTTGGTAATTATTTGCAGACCCTATTAGATGTTGGAGTTTATTATTTACAAAAAAAATGTATATATATTTTTAATAAAATATTAAATTTTATATATACACTGTTAAAAATAAGGGTACGCTAGAAGTCACAAATGGGTACAGCCTTTTTCCCTATTGTAGTACGCTTATGGGTACGCTAGAAATCGCTTTTGTGGAGTGTAGCGTACCCTTTACGGTACGCATTAAACGTCATATAGCGTACCCATTTCGGTACGCATTAAACGGCATATACACTGTTAAAAAATAACGTACAAAATGATCTCTAATAACGTACAAAGCTTGTCCCCCTCAGTGTACCTTAAGGTACAATTGTAACGTACAAATGACTTTTTTTATTTCAAATGAATTTTTGGACGTTATTATAATACCACATTGTACGTTATTTAAAGACTATTTTGAACGTTATACATCATGCCTCCAGCTGGATTCGAACCAGCGACCTAGGTATATACCGGATATACTGATATCAGTAACCCAACGCTTTGTTGATCGGGCTAAAGCGCCATTCGATATTTACGTAGTAAACGCGCATCTATTGTATCGAGTTTACGTATAATTTCAAAATAAGTATACGATACTATATAGATAATTTCGTTATCGCGTAATACGCGTCATATGGATGTATTACGTTATACGTGTCACCAGTAGCCAGTATAAGCTGCAGCTTATCCATGGATATATTATTACACGTTTAACGTGAAGTTACCATTTACATCTCAACATATAAGCATACCAGTTGTAATGTTATTAATAATAACTTATTATATATATACCTATAAATATATATTATTAAATATATTATTGAATTTATATACCAATATATGTGGTATATATATATTATAATTACCTAAATAGACATATTTTATATTTTGTTATACATTATAGTCACTAAGGGTACGCTTCACTTGTAGCGTGTAGCGCACCCTTTTATTTCTAGCGTACCCATTTGTGAATTCTAGCGTACCCTTATTTTTAACAGTGTACATTTAAATTTAGAAAGACTTATTAATTATATATTATTTCGTCAATAGATACAGTTTATAACTAGAGTAATTTATTAGTTAATATTTAAAATTAATAGATATTTTACATAAATATTATACATATAATCCTTAATTTCAAGATTATTGCATGTGGTTTAACTTTCTATAATACTTTAAACAACATGTATAATATAACAATTGATATATATTAATTTTAATTTTATTCAAAATAATATTATATAGAAAAATTATCAAATTAAATAAACCATATTTAAAATATTCCCATTTTGTGTGTATATATTAAATATAAAATATATTAATTTTAATGTATTTAAAAATGATTAAATTAATTTTCATTATATTTGAATTATGGTTTTATTAGTTATCTAAAGTTAAATAAATATCATTTCAATATACCTAATAATATAATCATTTTGAAAATGTCAAATGATATATATATATAGGTATGTATATATGTGATGCTTAGTTAATTAATAGATGGTTAGTTAATTTATGTATTTTTATGAGTGCGTATAAAGTATAAAATTATTTTAGGGTATACCATATAATAGATATATATATATATATATTATAATATATTAGAAT
Organism: Osedax fenrisi; assembly: GCA_964019155.1. Classification (NCBI taxonomy): domain Eukaryota; kingdom Metazoa; phylum Annelida; class Polychaeta; order Sabellida; family Siboglinidae; genus Osedax; species Osedax fenrisi. Next base: position 6,380,635 of record OZ025243.1, read on the forward strand.
TTTAATATTGATATAGTCAGAGATCATTAGTAATAAATTAAATAACACGAAAGGTTTTTGTAAGAATAATAAAAACATAAATTTGATAGCTAATTGTGATAAATTAAACAATAGACGCAGATATATTATATGACGGCGCTACAAAGCCCATTGTAGTCTGACGTTATTCGAATACATTAGATCACACTAAAGTCGTAAATTAACTTGCAACTCGATCAGTCTCTCGAAGTGAAGAAGATACTATAGTATAGGTATACTATAGTATACTACGCCGTACTAGACTCACCGCATCTCGCGGCTATTTATAGACATGATAGGCACGGATTTTCCGTTAGCCAATTACGTTTAACGCGTATATGGTGTGTGATATATGATGTAGCCTAAGGAATATTACGTAATAAAGATATGAAAGATGATATTACAAGATGATGCAATACTAAACTTCAACTATACAAACTATAGCCTATATATATCAAATCATTAAGGAGGTAAATAAATTATTAATATATGATGCTTAACGTATTAAGCATGTAAAGTTTATCAACTAACTATAGTGTACTTGTATATACGTATAGAATTGGATAAATATATAAAAACACGTGTTACCTATAGGTATATATATAAATGATGTATACATATTATATATATTCTCTATCTCGTATAATAGTAGATTTGTTGTACTCTAAATCATCAATATAAATAAAAGTTGTGTTTGCTATCTAATAGATAGTATCTATACTTTTATATAATAATTTATATATTTAATTATATTTTAATGATTTCATATGTTCATATTTGCAGATAGTATCTACCAGATAGCAGACATATTTATTAATCTATATATTTGTTACTATAGTTACATATATGTCTTGATTTGTATTTTAAAAATAGATTTAATTTGTTTAAATATACATATTTATATATACATTTATTATAACGTCTCGTTCAAAATATGAATTTATTTATAAATTATAATTTATATATATATATATATGTATACATTATAAAATCTATATATTTTAATTGAACGTTTTTTTAAATTATTTTTGAAAACATTATAAATAATATATGTATATTACATAATTTAAAAAATGGTTTTACATTGCTTTGAATATTAAAAACAAATATGTACTGTATACTGAATTATGATCCAGGAGTACATATTTGTCATATATGATAAAATCATTCAGGCGTAAATAATATTTTCAAAAATATATTTAGGCAGATATCCTTCTTTACATTATATTATAAATATAAAAAATATTTCATTCCAAAATGTGTTTTGATAGTAATTCAGTATGATAAAATTATTCAAGCGTAAATAACAGTTTGAAAAATATCAATAAACATAAGTCATTCCTTGATATTATTACATATATATAAAATATATTCTTCCCAAAATGTAAATTTATATTTATATATAAATATACAATTTTATTATTAAAATTATATGTCCAATGCATTATCCTATAGGATAATATAATACATATGTTATGTTATTAATAATATAGTTGTATAATACAGATATATTATAAACTATAGTTGTATATATAACATATATATTACAAATAAAATATCAAATATCAATTAATTTAATATAATAATTATATACATTAGTTAAATATATCAAATAATATTCAAGAATTAATATAAATAATGATATATATAATGTTAAATCCTATTATTTTAATAATATTGGTATATTATATATATATATATATATATATATATATATAATATAAATTATAATCCCAAGGATTATAATTTTATAACACTAAATACAAATTACACACGTATGCATATATATTGTATACAACGCATGTGTCCTGTAGGACAACCATTATTAAATATAATATGCGCTATTAGAGTCACAGTATCGCCATTACGTAATGCGTGGTCATTTATACGTATACGTGTATACGTATGGATAGCACACACGCCCACACACACACAAACACACACACACAAACACACACACGCCCACACACATAAACATACACATGATAACATATAATAGGAACGAGATAATTAAAGAGATTGTGCGCTGTATGTAGTAGTAGTGGCGGTGGTAGTATACTTCTATAGTGGTAGTAGTGGTAAGCCAATTAGTAGGTCATTAAACGATACAAGGCGGTGGTGGCCAATGTAAGGTAATTAGTAATTAAATTTGCGAGACAATGAAATATACTTTCTCATCTGGCCAGCTCCCTTTACACATTAATTAGCCAATTTCCGTTGTTGCAGTACCAACGATGTCAAACTTCAACTAATTCGTATGTGTGTATGTATTAACTAACGGTTTTATTGTGAACATAAATAGTACACTATTTATATTTTACACATATGTATATATTTAAATATATACGTTAATAATTGTAATTGAATTTATTATACATACTATAGTATGTATAACTTATAAGTTATTATGATATTAATAACTTATTATCTAAATTAACATTTACATGTAATATTTACATACACATGTATATATATATATATATATATATATATATATATATATATATACATATAGTTAATAAAGTATACTTATGTAAATAATGTATTATATTTAACAACATTGTTACAAGAATGATATCCATATAGATTTATATAGAATTGGATAGAATTATAATTATATAATTTATTTATTGGAATATATATTTTAATTCAAAGGAAATTTAATACAATAACAATAAGTAACATAATCTTGTTGTGTAGGTATCGAATTAACCTCCCTGGATCTATGTAAAATGTATAATATATTTTGAAAATTTAAATAAATAAATTATTTTATCATACATTATTATATTTAAAAATGTAATTTAAATATAAATAATATAATTTAAATGTAATTTAAAAAAATTATATCGGTATATTATCATATTCAAAATAAATATGTATATAGAAACAATCCAGATACTATTATCTGTATATTATTGTTAATATTATGTTTATTTATTTTAAATATATATATTTAAATATATATATATAGAATATATTCTTATAACTAAATATTTTGTTGTATGTATACATATATATATATATATATATATATATATATATATACTATAGTATACTATAGTATACTTTTACTATATATATATAGTAAAACATATTAAAAAAACATATATATATATATATATATTTGTTATCAAATTTATATTTTATAGTTATAATATAATTAAGTTAAAATATACATATATTTACATAATATATGAAAATATAATATATTAATATATATATTATATATCCACATATGAATGAATGATTTAAATGAAGTTAGTATTGAATATAACACACTTTTACTAACTAATCTATTATGCATAGTAAAGATTGTTAGTTAAATTACAAGTATAAATAAAAATAACATATGTTTAAATACTATATATACCTACAATATACCTACAGAGGTAGGTCAGACATACGACTATATATAATTATAAAGTGTAGGTGTATGATAATCAATGAAGGCGTAGTGCAATAGTTGTAAGACAATAACCCTATAAAATACATGTATACGTATGATATGTAAGTAGTCTAGTTATGTTCAGATAGTTTGGTATTCCTAATGTTTATATGCATACATATATGGTGACCACTAATTAACGTTAATAGATATCATTATAACAGTATACTGTACAATGTACATCGTTACAGTGTACATTGTACAATGTACACTTTGTACAGTGTATATGCATTGTTTGTAGATGTATACGCAATGTTCGACCCTTATATAAATGTACACGTACGTATTGTTTGTGTGTGTGTCTGTATGTATGTGTGTGTGTGTGTTTGTGACTGTATATATGTGTGTGTGCATGTGTGTGTGCGACTCACACTGTGCGTGTATACGTTTGTGGGAATGTTGTATAAATACGTCACACAAAGATATTAAAAGCGCTCGAATTTCACCGAGAATGTAGTCGTCTTGTGATGTATCGTACGTTGATTAAAATAATGAAACCGGATACTCCATCTAGCGGAGAACAATGCATCCATGCGTTAGCGAGCAGAAGAGAGAAACCGATAGAGTGGGTTTACTATGCAGCATTGTGGGTGCATTATCAAAATGTATACATTTAGGTATAGGAGGTATAGAAATAATGTATGTGTACATATTATTATGTTATTATTATTGGCGAATTCGGTTTATATATATTATACCTATAGGTATACACATTATAATTCTATGGTATGCATATGTTGAGAGTGGTGATTATTGGAACTGAGTACTTATATGTTAATATGTATACATAGATGTTTCTATATATATATGTAGCTATAGAATTAATAGTATATGTGTTCAAAATCTAAAATAACTTTGAATATATAGGAATCCTATAGGTAAGATATATCTTAGTATAATTATAAGTTATAAATAAAATCCCTTTTATAATTAATTATGATATATTTATATATATATATATATATATATATATATATATATATATATATATATAGAAATATAGATACGTATACGATCAGGTTTAACTACATCAGAGATATATAGGTTGTGTGATACTAGGATACCTATATAGAATTATAATATCACAAATAACAATATTAAATTGTTGACTATCAAGTAGTTCATACGACTATTATATAATATACAACCTATATTATAACTCTATTATAACAGAATACACGATAACATATGCTAATTACGAAGTACTATATTAATCGATACAAGGATATCAGTTGATCTCTACATACAGTGAAATATGTGTTATTATTACATTACTTCGTATATTTAAATGGGCGCGTTCTAATTAGCCGATATCTCACCCCATAGGCGTCGCTACTGGTAGTCGATAGGCGTTTAACGTTAGAACACACCCACACACGTCACGTGACGAAGAGTCATTAGAGCGTGACATCATCGCTGCTACGGCGGTGGCGTTGATGACGTCATCCAGGTGTCGACCACGTGTACACTCGCTAGCTCGCCAGGGCTGGGTGGTGACCGCCAGATGTCCGCTGGAGAGGACGCTGCGACCCATTCTCAGCTGTGGTCACCAGGGGTGAGTCACCACCCCCACCGTTAGCATCGCACACTCGCACACACACACTCACGCACACACGTGGATGAGCGTACTTCAAAGCGCCGCGTATACCCCTAGCGACCACCCATGATTATCTATAGGTGGCGCTGTAACTCCCGTTTACGGGTCACGTGTGTACACTATTGTTAACACGGTTGTTAACTATTAGCGAGTAAACTATTGTCCTTGCTATTAGCACCACAGATACGCTAATTGGAGTTTCTCTCTCTCTCTCTATATATATATATATATCAGCGTATTCAATATTGTTTGTCAATTTATACTCATGCTAAGTGTACTTATAAGGCTACGTGGACATATATGTGGACATTTCTCACAAACTTAAAGTATATTATATGTACATAAGTAATCATAATTTAATATTATAATATTAAATTATGAATATATTACCTATATATATAGGTTATGTATATTATTAACAATTAAACATATATAATTAAATTATCATGATTATAATCATATATATATATATATACATATAGGGTATACATATTAAATATTATTTAATGAGTTCATATATAATATATATATATATATAAAATGTAATTAAATAATATTTTTTAATATATATATATATATATATATATATATACAAATACATATATATATATATATATATATAAATATATATATATATATATATATATTATTATAATTGTCAATTTTGAATAATGTATGTTATCATAATTTATTATTACTCATATCTATATATATATTATAATTGTCAATTTTGAATAATGTATGTAATCATAATTTATAATTACTAATATCTATATATATATATATATATATATATATAATGTAATTACATAATAATATATTACTCTCTTCAATTTTATTATAATTGTTTGCATTTAAGAATATTTAGTAAGGATAATATAGAGATATCTTTATAGTTCAATCTACAAATGACTGGTAAGCATAGCTTCATGTATACCATCAATATATGAATTCTTATACATAACCTACGGGGTTACATTTGAATAACACAACTAGAGGTGCTACCAGATGTCAGGAATGTATCAAGGTTGTAAATGGGCGATAAGGAAATTGAAGATATTTCCCATTATTTCAATTATATTAATTTTTAAATAACATTTATTTTGTTATGAATGTGAATTCCCGACATATTGATGATTTCCTCATAGAATGAAAACATTAATATAGTATTATAGTTTAGGTTATATAATATAAATTCAGGTTATTGTATGTATTCAATATATAAATCTAACTTTAGTTAATGCACACGCATACATACAATAATAGCAATATATTCATGTTGGCCGTATACGTTTATTAGTGTGTATGTAGGTGTATGTGTAGGTGTATGTGTGTGTATGAGTGTGCATGTATGAGTGCGTCAATGTTAGTCTGTATATGTAATGCTAATAAATAAGAGTTTTAACAGTATCCACTACCATACCATACCACTACCACTACCACTACCACTACTAATACCACTACCACTACCACTACCACTACTACTACTACTACTACTACTACTACTACTAATACCACTACTACTACTACCACTACCACTACCACTACTACCACTACCACTACCACTACCACTACCACTACCACTACCACTACCACTACCACTACCACTACCACTACCACTACCACTACCACTACCACTACCACTACCACTACCACTACCACTACCACTACCACTACCACTACCACTACCACTACCACTACCACTACCACTACCACTACTACTACTACTACTACTACTACTACTACTACTACTACTACTACTACTACTACTACTTATATCACATGGAGTTCCTCAAGGCTCCGTTCTTGCTCCCATCCTCTTTAATATTTATATATCTCCCCTATTAGACATATTTGATAACTACCCTGACATTTACTTCCACACCTACGCTGACGACTTACAAATTTACTGCAACTTACCCAACCCATCAACAAACATAGCCACACTAAACAAATGTCTAGAAGACATTCGACTATGGCTCTCAACCAACTCGCTATCACTAAACACCCACAAAACACAAGCAATACTAATCAATACTACTAAAACTGTTCCAATCGTCCCACTCATTCAGATAAACAACCATAACATAAAATACTCCCCCTACGTAAAAAATCTTGGAATTACCATTGACCAATCACTGAATTTTACTCAATACACAACAGACTTATCAAAATCCATTAACCGAACACTACACACAATCAGACTAATAAGACCATCTATAACCACAGAACTAACAAAATTACTAGCAACATCCCTCATACTTCCACGACTTGACTACTGTAACTCTATACTTCATAGACTCCCCAAAAACGCACTAATACCACTCAATCGATTACTTTATTCCACTGCACGAACTGTCTACAGAATCCCCAAATACTCCAGGACTCACATAACTCCATACCTAAAATCTCTTCACTGGCTTCCCATCACACAACGTATCCAATACAAAACCTTACTGATATCCCACCAAGTCATTCATCACAATCACCCCGACTACCTTACTGACATACTAATAGAAAATAAACCATCTAGAATACAACGTAAAATCAATAAATACAAATTACTTATACATAATCCAAAACACTTATCACGCAAACAAGAAACCGCATTCTCAATTTCTGCCCCAAAATTATGGAATAACCTCCCTTACAATATAAGAGAAATCACCTCAACCCCACTCTTTAAACGTAAATTAAAAACACACCTGTTCGAAATCGCATATAAATAACCCACGAAAACACGGCCGAAAACTCACACGATGTTGATGGCAGTGTATAAACCATTAGGTTACAAGGTTACAAGGTTACTACTACTACTACTACTACTACTACTACTACTACTACTACTACTACTACTACTACTACTACTACTACTACTACTACTACTACTACTACTACTACTACTACTACTACTACTACTACTACTACTACTACTACTACTACTACTACTACTACTACTACTACTACTACTACTACTACTACTACTACTACTACTACTACTACTACTACTACTGCTACTACTACCACTACTACAACTACTACTACTACTACTACCAGTACTATAGACATAGGCATATACATGTGTAATGAGATAACAATGGCGGACGACTACTGCGATTGTCTGTCCGCATGTGGCGCCACCGGTGGTGACCACGTGACACAGGTGTTACGTAATTACAAGAGATTACGTAATACGCAGCCTATTAGCTGTGGAGGCGAGGAGAGAAGGAGAGAAGAACAAGAAGATAATCCATGCAATGTATTTCTAGGCTGGCATTATTATATTGGCAAGAGTGAATGGTATACCATACCTCAGTATACTGAGTGGTGCTGTTGTTTATGAATACAGTAAATATATAGAAAGGCTATATCCAGGTATATAGAGGTATTCATGTTATTACTATAGGTAGGTTAATAAATAGTGAATTCTACATGTATGTGTGTGTGTGTGTGTGTGTGTATGTATGTGTGTGTGTGTGTATGTATGTGTATGTATGTGTAAATGTGAGATTATTATTATTAATATTGAACTATTATTGCAGGTAACCATGTGATTAACTTATATTGGGCACAGCACTGAATGTGTCTGGTAATGAGTGAAGTATGTGTGTGCACATTTAGGTCTTAGGACAATAGATATTGTTGACAATAGCTATTGTTGTTTGTGAAGGACATCTAGAGCATGTGTTTGGTACACTATTGAAGACATGTACAACTAAAATGTGCAAATAATATATCATTGTAATTCTTAGTTATATAATTTATATATATATATATATTTCAATATAGGTATGTCTGTCTATTTGAATATTAGTGAAACTGAATGATATAATGATTTATTCTCAAATATTATTAAACTTACAGTAATAGTACACAATACAACATTAATAAGATCACGTGAACAAGCATCCGATCGCATTCCTTCACTTAATAGGTAAGGAGAGCGATTTAAGATCACTTTCCTTATCGATTTTAAAAGATTTATAACTACACCTCGGTTAAGGAAATTCTAATGTGAAGTATAATATGTGTCTATTCATTTATTTTATTGTGCAGACAAGAATATGAATGTATCAAAGATATAGATTATCTACAGAGTTGTGTATTTTCCTTGCTCATATCGGTAAAAATAAAAATTAATATTACAAAATAAAATAACATTAAAAATCAAACAATATTAAAATTGATCTTGATAATTAAAATTAGCTTCTATATATTTTCAAAATTTATTATAATAGTATAAATTAATAATTTACTATTATAGACGTTAACATTATAAGTATTACATTATTGTTGTGTATTACAGAGGACGTCTACAAATGTATAATTGAAACATTTTATTTTACCAGGAATTCATTTTTCTTATTGGCCCAGGAGTACATATTACATATTTAAATTTGATAACAAATTCAATGCAAAAACTTGTTTTTATATTAATAATTTCAATATTATTATATCAAATTCATGATATAATTTAATACATGTTATATTGTTAGGAAAGTTGACATACATTATTTAGAAAAATATTGTTAAATTTAAACCGAATATATGAATAAATTCGTAATTTTAATAAAATATTTATAAAGAAATATTTTTTTTTAAATAAAAGCATTTTAAAAATAAATACACATTTATTGTGTATTTAAAATATCTCTGTCTATCTTTGAAATATAATTAAAATATAATTAAATATACCACTGAAAAGTATTGATTGAAATATAAAAAGTTAACCCTGTATTATTATTATTGATTTATATCATTTTTAACATGTATTTTATAATATAAATTTGAAATTTATAATTTAAATATAAAAATATGTAATTAATAATTTTTTTATTACAGGTTATAAATTTAAGAATAATTTAATTTACTTTAAAGTTTAAAATGAATATTTCATGCTCTCATTTATAAAACGATATATTTATATTATAAGATTTGTACACGTAGATTTCTATTTTATATCATTTTTAATTATTTTTAAGGTGCTTGAAATTTTTTTTATGTAATATTATTAAAATATTATCTTTAAAATGACATATAAATTATCTTTTGTGGAAAAATATAACTATAAAATAAACACTTTTAAAAGAATATTATTTAAATAAATTATAATAATTTAACAAAAATACTACTATTTCATACATTATTAATAAATATATTGTAAATATTTAGAATGAATTTACTCAGAATAATTATTTTGACTAATTTCACGAATACAAAAACTAACTAAGTCTTTCAATAATGCTTTGATATTAAATGAATTGAAATTTTCAGACACTTTAGAATATATATAACTACATAATATTTGTATATTTTGTAACTTAAGGTAACTAAGATAATTAATAAATTTTAAATTATTCATAATTTTATCTTTCATTTTCAAATAATTTTTTTAATAATAATGTGTTAAACATAATTGTTACATATTGTCTTTTATATTCAATACAAAATGTAATTATTATAGATCTTTATAATATCTATCATTATATTAAATATTATATTTAATACATAAATTTAAAAAAAGTTAATACACTTTTAGTATACTACTATTTTTCCTATTAAATACATGTAATAATCTATTTATATTTGCACATACCCTTAACCCTTTGCATCTGTGGATTTTATAATTACATTTCATCCAGTTCCGAGCGTTTGTGTTTTAAAAAAATATGTATGCACGTTTTTAATAAATGAAAATGTGGATATAAATATTCATAGCGACGATTTAGCTATATTACATATACTTTAAGGCTATATATGTATGTATATTTGTGTATGTATATTTGAAGTGTTCTCGAATAAGGGATACACCTTATTATCACACACACATATATATATATATATATATAGTACAGCGTAGACACGTATATGTAGGGGAGTCTCTGATTACCGACCCCCTCCTAATACTGACCTCCTCTCGTATCTCAGTAACTATTAGAGGTATCAAACAATTATATATACATGAACTGTTAGTAATTTAATAATAAATATGAATAAGTATTTTGTTTTAAAAAAATATTTAATCCTAAAATTGTTATTTGATAAAATGTAATATTCTGTTTTTACTTTTTAAATATTTGAATAATAACTTTTTTTAAATCATTGTAAATACTTTATTAATTAAAATAAAACTTAATACTGCACATAATATTGTAGATCAATAAAATGTTTATAAATATTATAAAAATAATTTAATTTAAATAACTATTAACCAATATATCTTAATTATAGCAACCTATATGATTTTCCTATTACCGACCCCTAAATTACCCTAATACCGACCCCATGTGATGTATAATATCCATTCAAAATAGATCCGTATTTTACTTTAAAATATGTCGTAAGTTGTCTATGTATCATTGATATAGATTTGGTAATCATGAGTCACGTTGATTATAAACATACTGATTAATAAATAAATATTAAATAATAATATACACTATTTTAATATAATTACTATAAAGTTTAAATTTAAATTTAATATTACTATTAAAATATAAATTCAATAACAAATAAATTGCGTGCATGTTATAATTAATTATATTTATGTATATCTACTATTTTTATTGGATAATATAATACTATAATTATTTATACCATTTATACCGATTATTTTAGTTAGGCGGTAATAGGAGAAGGGGGGTCGGTATTAGGCACATGTATCCGTTTTACGACCCCCCTGTTTATTCTTGTAAATATAATTATATCAACAATTTAAAATATCCACATTATTCATTACCATAATATTACCCTAATTACAAAATTTCAAATAAATATTTTTAATATTGAATAAGTTATTACAAATAATCATTTAGGGGTCGGTAATCGGAGACTTTCCCCCATATATATATGTACTACGTTTAGGTACAACGATGCAGGCATACGAATACATACACGGATATTTAGAGATGAGAAGATATATAAGTATATGTAGGGATGTCTATGCTTCAGGGAAGAGTAGGTGGGGATTAACCCTTTACATCCAAGGATCTTATAATTACATGTCGCACAGTTCCGAGCTTTTGTGTTTTTTTAATATGTATGCACGTTTTAAAAAATGAAAATGTGGATATAAATATAAAAATGTTCTAATACAAGTTCTAATTTTGTGGTTTAGGATATAACATAGTTTATTAATCTAGAAAAAAAATAGTAATTAATTAATTATTCAAAATATTATAATCAATTAAAAAGTAACAATTATAATTAATTCATTATAATAAAATAATTATATTTCAAACCTAAATTAATGTATATAATACTAATATTTTGTATATGCATTTAGTCTTATAAAGTGGTAACAATACATAAACGAACAATAAACTGAAGAAATTATATAAAATGAGTCCTTATTGAATAATTTACAAGTAATAGCTCTCAAATAATATAACATATTTTTTCTATAATTTGATTTTTATATTTAAAATAAAAAGTAACACCATAATTCTGTACAATCGGTGTAAATAATAGTGTAACGAATACTTCCGCCAATTTTAGTATTATATTACACATGTTTTATTTATATAATTACGAAAAAATTAGACATACATTATTTTTCGTTAAAAAGTAACAACATAAATAATTATTTATAATTAATGGTAATATTTATCTAACTTTTTATCATATTTTAAATTTGTTATAGAAATAAAATGCTTTTTATTGAAAGAACTATTTATTACAATGATATATACTTTAGTTACTATACACATTAAAATTCAAGCTATTTATTTATTAAAATGAATTTATTATATAACACAAATGATACTAATTTTTCAATTTTAATTAATATAATATATTATATTATATGATTTATTTTATTTCTAAAATAAAACATCATATAAGGTATAAGGTTATACCAACTAACTTGAAAACTAAGATATGAAACTTATTTTTGTTGATCTTATCATAAAGAAAACATTTCAATTTATAATGTTGATACATTTAAATAATACAATGGACTAATATATGATATGTAGTAGTAACATAAAGTTGCTCAACAGAAATCAACAGCTCGGCATTTTGTAACACAACCAGAATCAACAGCTCGAATGCAAAGGGTTAAACTAACTGTATAACTTTTAACATATTTAATTTTTAAATTTTGTATTAATCTTTATTTATTTCAATAACGTAAATTATTGTTAGCAAATATTTAACCACGTATATTTTAGATTATAGATTTAGACTTTATATTTGCATACATACAAAAGAAATAGTTATATAATGATACAAATGTTATATAATTATTGTATTCAGTAAATGATAAAATACAATATATATATATATATATATATATATAACTGCATATGTGGCTCAGTTGGCTAATGCGTCAGACACACAATCAGTAGAACACTTAATTTTATAAAATGGATCTTAAAATATTATTTAGAAGTGATCTTATATAATTGTGATAAATAAATGATCGGCTCTCGTTAAAACCATGGATGCTTTAACATGAGAACGGCTTCGAAGGGACATTAGATCCATATATGGTTATAAGTGAAAACTTCATCTAAGTTCTTGGATGGGATGAAAGGACTCCACCAAATAAAAAAAAACAAAAATATATACACATGTATATATAAGTCAAAATGAATATATTTAAGGTATAAACTAATGTTATAAATCAATATACAATTATTTAAAAGGTGTATTTTTAATTTAAATGTTCGATTAAAATTTGTTAATAAATAAATTTATAACTATTAAATTTATGTATAAACTAATTGATATTAACTATTTAGCTGATGATTGATTTTATAATTAAATAATATAAATGAAATAATATAAATGAAATAATATAAATGAAATAATATAAATGAAATAATATAAATGAAATAATATAAATGAAATTTGTTAGTAATAAAATTGCTAAATAGTAGATTTAAATTAATTTTCTTTATTTTTATTAGTTAAATTAATGCAAATAGATAAATTGCATATAAAGTTAAGTCCCACTAATTCAGACTCAAAGGACAAATACAATTTTATAAGATAATCAGACTTTACATTACAATTTATAATCAAAAGTTTTAATGATTGCTATATTTGTAACATCCAATCGGACTTCAATGATTAGTTTAATCGAAATATAACTATCAGAATGTTATTTGTAATTCTGATCATTAATAGCATGTTTTAAAATATCTGTTTAACTGTAAGAAATTCCAAATGCTTTGAGAAAAAATGTCTAACACAAACTAATTCAATTAGTATATTTAGTATAATTCTAATTATATAATACTTATATTTAAAAAATTTATATTTTTTATATATTATATTATATATATATATATCATTATTAGTATATTTATTATTATAATAATTTATTATCACTTAGATGAATATAATTTCGATATATATATATATATACAATAATAATACCATAAACTCATACTACAAAATAGTATGTTATAATTACTTAACTATTAAATGTCATTATTTATACATTTCTTTATAAATAAATTTAAATCTATATATATGTTGACTTTTTGTGTATCCTTATATGTTATTTTATATATTTAATTCAAAGCAACATATTTTCTAAAAAATAAATGTTCCCTTAATTATTGTGCACCCCTATTTATATCCCCCATCCACATAAAATGTAGATAACATAACATTTAACTTATTATTATTAATATTTCTATTATGTATAAATTAAATTATTTGTTTGATAAGATTGCATTATTTGTAATGTATGATATACCAGTCCACAAAAGATAGGCATCATCACTGGAGAATCATCAGTAATGAGATAACTCTGGATATATGTGCATATTCATATAGCAGTGTCATCTATTAATTCATATATTCAGACGAATTTATCATTTTTACAATTTTTAAAAATAAATTAAAAATTAATATTTATCTATTGAATATTAAGTTACATAGACAAAATAATATTATAGTAGTTTACAAAAAGTTTTATAGTGTGCTCTATTAACTTTCAAGAAATTGTAAATTTAATATGTTATATTATCTAATAATGTTATCTGAAAATACTTTTTTTCGAAAACAATGATATATTCAATTTACTTCATAATTTGGTACCTGGTCAAAATCTTCGCGATTGATGCGCGATTTTAACGCCTGCAAAATTATTTATTCGAATTAGTGAATTTACAATAGCATATGATAGTTTGTACAAACATTAATATTTTTAGTTTTAGTTATTTTCACTTGTTTAGTTTGGTTTTGTTGGGTTTAGTTTTAATATAGCTAGGTTTTTTTTAGCTGCATTACATCCCGAGTGAGCCTATAAAACATACTCACATATATATATATATATATATGTTAATGATAAGCCGTTGCATGTATTATAGTCTATAAATAGACATACGCTAATTTTAATGGCCAATCATAAGCTATTGTAAAATCACTATTTTGACCATAATCCCATAATTTTAGTTATTTTATTTTTATTTTTTTAAGTTAAATTTATAATTTCGGCTTATATTTATGTCATTTATGAAATGTATTGTATAGATATTAATTATTAATTTTGTTTAGATATATTGTGATAATTAATTTAATTCTTTAGATATACTGGAATTAATGATATTAACTTTATAATAAATGTAAATGAACCGAGAACAAGAACACATCTAATTGATTGGTTTAATAATGCTATTCCAAGTAATACTATTGGAGCCATATCTTGTAGTATGAACATTATTGGAATTTGAATTGAGCTGGTATATTCTTGTAATCAGGCAAGTATTACTAGCATATTTTATTGGGATACCCATTTATAGAAAAAATGTGTAAAAAAATGATAAGATAAAATTGTTTAGTAATTATATTCAATATAACCTATTAAATATAACTATCAGTATACTGATAAAAGTATGGGTTATAAGGATTTATAATTTAACGGAAATGTAATAATATATATATATATATATATATATATTTAACTGCCTGTGTAGCTCAGTGGCTAAGGCATCAGACACACAAGCAGTAGGACACGGGTTCGAACCTCGTCCGGACCATTAATTAATTTTATAAAATGGGTCTTAAAATATTATTTAGAAGTGATCTTACAGATCTTACAGGTCTTATATAATTGTGTATAAATAAATGATCGGCTCTAGTTAAAACCATGTATGCCTTAACATGAGAGCGGTTTGAAGGGACATTAGAGCCATATATGGTTACAAGTGAAAACATCATCTAAGTTCCTGGATGGGATGAAAGGACTCCACCAAATAAAAATAACAAAAACAAAAACAATAACAATATATATATATATATATATATATATATATATATATATATATATATATATATATATATATAGTTAAGGCATCAGATACACAGTTTCATCCATATCTGGACTAATAAAATAAGTTTTAAAATAATAAGTAGAACTGATCTTATATAATTGTGTATAACTGTTATTATATACTAAATTATAATTGTGTATAACAAAATGATCGAATCTTGTTATAATCATGGATGCCTTAAAATGAAATCGGATTTAAAAGGGAGATTAGAGAAATTTGGTAATAGTAACAATTTGAATTAAGTTCCTGGTTTCATTCAAAGGACTACACCAAAATAAAATAAAAATATAATAACAATAAGAATATTATATATTCTTTCAAAGTTGATAATGAATGTCTGATTATATTTATATAAATATAATATTATAATAATAGAATAATATTATAATATATAAAATTATAGATCAAATTCTAACTAAAATACATTTTATAATCAAATAAATTATTTTATATTAGAATACATCTAATTAATTTCTTATATAAATGTAATTATTACTAATTATATAATACAACAGTAAACAGAATGTAAACAATATTTGTTAGTAACAATTTTATTTTATAAATGAGACTATCTAATTGCATTATTGTATGTTTTCAATAATAATGTAATAGTATCTTAATAATTGTCTATAATTCATATTTCAGTTAATAGTATAGAATATTAAATACATTCAATCGAAAATAAAATCCATTGAAAAATGTTGTATTATAAATATATACAGTTAAAATATATTAATAATAGTTGATATTAGAATTATGTATTATAGAAATTATTTCATAATGATAATTTACATATAGTTAATGATCAGTTGCATATGAGAATATTGCTATTTTAAGATAATAATATATTTCAGTTAATTTTCACTCATCATATACAATATAAATAGAAATAGAAATATAATAAATAGTATTTCATTTTATAAATAATGTTATGAATTTTGCATTATCCGTATAATTTGTTTCTACAGAATTAATATTAATATGTAATCTGTATTAAGTTGCGTTCACATCAAAAATACAGCCCGATATCGACCAGATTTGTATAGCCAAATATAGGTTGCTTCAAATTATTCATTTTAAAATATTAACTAGATATCAGACAAGTCAAAGATTAAAGATTTGATAATAGGTATGTTATATATAGAGGAATGTAATAGGCGAGCATTATGTCAATCCAATTAAATAGGTAATTATATTATATATCATTTATTTTGTCAGTGGAATATTCCTTATAATTATAAAAAATGCATAGTTATGTTAATAATAGAATTGAACATAATTAAACATATTGTATATATATATATACAAGACAGTGCTAATATTCGTTATTTGGATGGCATATCAAAAATAACATCAAATTGTTTTATCTACTAATATTATAAGGAATATTTGATCATTATTAGAGGTTAAAGTACAACACTATTGTATTGTAGTGCAAATAATGTTAGAACATCGGTGATATGTATATTAATACCTGATACCGGCCTTTAAGTATAGCTGTTCACACCGAAACTGATGTTATTTTATATTGACGAAATATGTCTATATTAATCGGACCAATATCAAGCTGTATTTTTGGATTGAATTTGATATAATGTATGTATTTTATAAATAGGATCTATATTCTAGTTATCACTTATTTCCATATAATATAATTTTAACATGAACAAATTAATATTAATTATGATATAAAATATACCTATAACTATTATATGATTTAAATATCCCATCAATATTATTATAAATAATGAAATAATAATATATATGATGATTTTAGAATATAGCTAATGTTATACAAATTTCATATGTAGAATGAATCAATTAGATAATAGATATTATTGATTGATCAGATTCAACAAATTTATTATGGGCATACGCTAGACCTGAGAATTCAATGTAAAAAGATAGGTTTTTTTTTTAAAGTCTATTAGTCTAAAAAATAATTAAGTTATTTTAATTCTGTAAACGGCATATTGTAGTGTGGAATGCTATTTACAAGAGTAGTATGGATCATAAGATATAATTATGTATTTTCGGAAATGCAATACATCTAGTAATGGTAATCAAATTATTTTTATTTATTTGAAACTATTTTTATATATGATATAATGAAAATAATTGAATAATCCATACAATTTTATAATATAGACATATAAAGTGATATATACTGAACATTTCATCAAGTTACATGCATTATTTTTTAAAGTAATAGAATTTTTAAGATTTAAAATTAGTCTAAAATAATATTCTGAGATAATTAGGTTAGAAAAAATTACATCTAAAATGACATATATTTTTTTTAATTTACAATAAAGAGTATGTATGTTTATTTATGGTGATTGTATTTGAACTTTGTTTTTTGTTCTCCCAGGTTATACCGATTACAATATATTAGATTATATTAATTATATTGACATACAATTTAAAAGTATAAATGAAAAAATATAAAATATCTTTTATACTTTAGATTTATTTTATACAAAATTATTATATAAAATATGATTTTATCGTATTTTATATATATGTTTATAGATGATATTTATTATATTATAAATAACTAGTATTATATTATAAATAACTATTATAATAATTATTATATTATATATAATATAAACCATAATTTATTTGTGTTAACATTATTTATTTATATACAAAAAAGTTGATGTTATAAAAAGTTTGATTTATATGCTTTATTGATCGTTTTATACTCTAATATTTGGATATGTTATAGATAAATATATAATTTATTACATTTATCAACACAATTTTTTTTTAATTTTGACTGATTTTTTCAGGTCAAGCCCTTAAATTAATCAAATTAATGATTGAGTATTTTTTATATGCATATAAAAATGAAATGTAAAAAAGATTAAAATGATTATAATTATTAAAAAAGATTATATTCAGTTTAGTTTATTTTAGAGAAATTATATTTATTTTATGTGTGAATATAAATTATAAAAGAGCTATTATTATTGGTCAGATATTATATTTTACCTATTGTTACCAATTGCTAAATATAAATTATTGAGAAGTTATGATAGTTTTTCAACATTAATATATAAAGACAATTAAATATATAAGATATTATAAATAATATATATGTATATATATATATATATATATATATATATATATATATATATATATATATATATATATATATATATATATATATATATATATATATATATATATATATATATATATACTAATAATACAGTATACTGATATAGAATATATATGATGTTTAATAAGTAACAATTTCTAGTATACATATATATATATAGATAGTGAATATATCATATTGAACTATCATACTGGTAATACTATATGAAGAGAGTTTACATGTGAACTTTGAAACCTCATTGACTATCCCTAATTTAAAACAATACAATGATCATCCCAGAATTTAACAATTACTTATTTATTTTTTTACATCATTATTTATTAACAACAAATTCTATATATATATATATATATACAATTATATTATTTTAGAATTATAAATTTATTAAAAATATATTATCAAAAATAAAAATGTTATCTACATAAAATAAAAGAAATATTTTTCAATTTGTATAGAATAATGTGTCAAATTTGTGCAGTGTGGAACTTGCATTGTGAAAGTTTCCATATGGAAAAATGCATATTTCATATGTTTTACATGCATACAGAAAAATATAACATTTTCTATTTTTGTTATTCGAAACCAGTTTTTTATAGATGATACATATATATATAATATAATATAATAGAATATACATATATACATATAGAGTAATATAACATCTATAGTATATGTTCTGATATTTTACTTTTGTGAATATTTAATTACTTTAGTTATCCATCTAAACAATATAATATTAACTTAAAATAATTGAAAATATTGATAAAATACTAGAAAATAGAATGCTAAATTTACATTATGGAATTTCTATTTCGCATAAAAATTGAAAATCAAGTTTTCACGAAGCATTTAAAGTTTGTATGAAAAGTTTAATCATATATGTAATTATAAGTAATTTAGTATAAAATATATATATATATATAAACGATGTTCTTATAAAATTATTAGTGTGACTATGCAATAATAAACTATATAACTTATGATGTTATATTAGTTGTATGTATTATATTAGTTGCTACTACACTTATTATTAGATTACTACCTAGTCAAATACAATAACTTGCATTACTAGAGATATAGATATAATGATTACATAATAATAATAATACTCTTGTAAAACAATAGTAATATATAATCTGGTTTGTGTTATCAATTTTTAATAAAATTGTATCATACATATATATAAGGGTAATTATCTCGATAATAAAGCTTCTATAATTACCCTGGTGTAAAAACCTAAATCTGATAATAATACGCTTATTATATTTTTTTAATTAATATATTACAATATATTAAATATATAGGTTTGAAAAAATCTACTAATTAATAAAATTCTAAAATAAAATAAATTTTATAATTTAATAAGAGATTATTAAATTATATTGTCTATATCAATTTTACTTTTAAAAATGTCGATGAAAAAATGTATACATACATTAATTTTATAGTTAAAAAGTGAAAATAAATATATGATAATATATATATATATATATATATATATTTATTTATACAAATATCATCAGATAACAAACTTAATATCCTATAAATAGACCAGTAGACGGTGGTGGTGTTAGTACAAACCCTAGCTACGATACAGTTGGGTATCACGAGAGCCTGTAGGATCCACAGCAGACCTTCGTTACAGTATGTAGACATCAGATAGGACAGCAACAACACGAAGGACAGCATGTACGTGATCGCAGAGTTCTTCTTTCCTGATTAGTTAGGCTCATTATTATCACGCTCGCGAGATGAATATATCGTTTAAAGCGATTAATGTTTCGGTGTTATCCATTGAGTGATATATTTATATTCAATTAATTTATTATTATTATTATTATTATTATTATTATTATTATTATTATTATTATTATTATTATTATTATTATTATTATTATTATTATTATTATTATTATTATTATTATTATTATTATTATTATTATTATTATTATTATTATTATTATTATTATTATTATTATTATTATTATTATTATTATTATTATTATTATTATTATTATTATTATTATCATTATAATATGTTATTGAACATAAACTTATATGACAATTGTCTATTAATAGACACTAGTACAATGATATGTCCTATTATGGAAGGACATAACAAACCAGCGAAGAATAGGATCATAGCTCCTATTAAACAGTTCTGTAAGGACATGAATATAGCTTCTCCATATGCACTGAAATCATTATTTATAAGTTAATAATAGAATTGATTTAAATGTAAATATTAAATTTTAAATTAGTAATATTTAATGTGAAATAGATAAAAACAAAATTTAACATTTTCGGTTATAATTATAGATAATATTCAAATTATAATATTTTATTGATTTTATTTTGAGTTTTAATATATTTAGAAAATAAATCAATTATATACGATATGACGCTCGGTATCAAATTTAAATATAGATTAAGCAGCTGCGTTCACACAACAAATACAGCTCCTTATCGGCCACATTTTATAGCCAAATATCGTAGAACATAAAAATCAGGCAGTTAAGGTGTGAACGGCTATACGTATATGCCGATATCAGATATGAAATGTAGGCCGATGTTCTTCAAAATTGTGTAATATATTAGCATGTTATTGTTTACTTTAACTTTGATATTTAACTTTGATATTAGTAGATATTATACATATATAATATGTTTAAATTCTTCGCACATATATTATTGATTTATTTACCAGGTTATTTTTATAATTTTAAGGATAATCCCACCAGCATAAATAAAATATTCAAAATATATTTACCAATTGAATTAGGTCGACATATGTCTACTACATAATGTTATATATAAAGTAGCTATTATCAAATATTAAATCTTTGACTTGTCTGATTTCTAATAAATGTTTTAAAATAAATAATTTGAGGCAGCATATATATGGATATAAAATCGGGCTATGTTTTTGGTGATTGCAGCATATAAAATAAATAGTATTTGTTAAACGTATAATATTAAAATAAATATAATATTACAATATAACAATTTAAAGTTTAAATTAAATTAATTAAAAAAATTAATTTATAACCATAAATATAAATATCAGAGGGATTCTTAATTTTCACTATTTTTATATTTTATTAATTACATTTTAAATATCAAACAAATTAATAATATAAATGAAATACATAAATTATATATTAATAAATATATGTATATATAAAATAATTTACATATGTATTTACATATAATTTACATATACATCAAAACGGACCTGAATGGAAATCCTTTATTATAGCCATAGCACAATGTTGACATACACGCCACAAGTTCAAGAGTCACACTGCTTAGATCTATTCCTTGACCACTTTTGGCGCAGAATATCTTCAGAATCTGGGGTACCTTCACTGAAATACGCATGTAAAATGTTATGATAAACACAAACTCCATTGATAATAAACTGTAAACCAATAGTTAATTGGTAACAACTGAAATATACAAATATAAACTGAAACCGAGAAATCTATCAAAATTATAATTTTGTTGTATAATAAATGTAGTTATATCATAATATAATATAACATATTATAATAAATTATTGTACATTTTTTTAATTATTTATATATATATATATTATTCATATAATACATATATATATATATATATATATATATATATTCATATACAAAAAATCACAAAAATATATAATAATTAAATTTAAAAATATAATTGTAACAATAATAAGGATACATATAGGATCGTTTATCAATGGATAGTTTATAAATAACAATATATAAACAATAATAACAATGTATATAGTTTTTATTTACTCAACAAGTCATTTATAAATACAACACTGCTCTCCACTTAAAGTAAACAAACAAAGTATATATATATATATATAAATCACCAGGCATTACTTATAACAAAGATTTTCCGAAGGAAAGATATAACACTTACGCGAAATCGTGTAATTCGAATTTGTATACAAAATACCCTGGTGCCACCTATAGCGGGTTACTTTTATGAACTATGCGTTGTTTATAATGTAAATTCGTATTTAACTATACACTTTTAAAATGTTAAATAATATGCTTTAAATTAATATTTATATGATGAAAACTAAGTGTTCATTACTAATATATAACAAACAAATATGATATGTATGTTTTAAATGCTATAAGTATATATTTAGTGAGTAAAAGCTAATTTAGATTGCATGTAATTTAATAGAACAATGAAAACATTGTTGTATGCAAACAGAGCCGAACCTAAATCTATTTCAGTGATTTCGATACTACTGCTAGCAGCGGTTGGGGCTATAACTAAATTACGTTGCATGCATAGGGAGTGTTATATCTTTGCTTCGCAAAATCTTTGCTTATAATGTATGCATACAAAAATCATTATTATTTTGTAATCAATGCCTCAACCTTACAATATCACACTTTATCAATACATTTCGATATGAACATAACACAATTTGTGACATAGTGAAATGTACATCACATCTATGAATAACTATTTATTAATACATTTCGCAACATACAATTGAGTGATAATGTTTAGTCATAAAGATACGGTGACATGTATGCTGATGTGTACATACTTTATGACCTATTGTAGGTAAACCTGTTTAAACCGACACTAATATTATGTCAGTGCAGTGAAATGTACACATATACACATACTTTATGACCTATTGTAGGTAAACCTGTTTAAACCGACACTAATATTATGTCAGTGCAGTGAAATGTACACATATACCCATACTGTAGTTAGAGACAGTGGTATAGATGTAACAATAGTGTTGTGTAGATTACGACTTAGTATAATACGAGGATGTTACTGGTGATATCGGTGTTAATCAATATCTCGCCGATAGTCGATATTGTGCGCGATCAACGATCACAGAAATCAGCTATTCGATGTTGAAACATGTTGACCGGTATACTGGTACTATACTATACGGTATATAGTGAGTGACATGCGATGGTAATTCATATAGATGTAGTTAATATGGCAATAATGTAATTAACATGTTTTATATTAATAGATCTTTATGCCAATATTTAATTTCATAAAATATATTTTAATATAGTAAATGATAGTAAAATATAATAATATAGCTAAATTTTAAATTAATTTTATAATAAATATATATATATATATTTGTTGTTATCAAATTTTAATATATTAATATAATCATGTATGTTTAGGACCAAATTAAAATGTATATATTTATAATATATTTTATAATATTATATTATTAATATATAAATATATTGTAAAACAACGTACACTAGTATATAACTAGCTATATCTTTATTTTAGTATATACAATAACACTACTTCTATAGTGAGATTTCAATAGAACTAGAACATGTCCTTGATAAATACAATCTTAACCTATATTAGAGATAAATTACGCACCTACCAATATACTATTGAATAACACATGTGTACTGAATAAGTAAATTTCACGAATTACATAATCAACATAGTTTTATTGTAATGTCTCTCATTTGCATATCACATAATACCCTAACTGTATTGTAGTATGTACTCGCACACCTATTACGTAATCGTAAACCTAGTAGGTAACTTACCCAACACGGATCCGCATATAATTCCGTAGCCGAGACATTTGCTGATGAGAACCTTCAGACATCCGACTGTGGGGATTAAAGGGTTGCAAGGTGTAAGCATCACTATTTAGCTGTTCATTAATAGATAATGGTTTACTACTGTAACATAATTAGCAAGCAGGTATTAAGAATCATTGTTACGCTTCATTAGTGAAGCAACTAACTACACTCCTGTGCATAAACTTACTCCTTTAGTGGCACCATGAGTGGATTTTATTTGTATAGCCCACAACAGAGGTATTATAACGTGCATTTAAAGAGTAATGGTTACTAGTGTTTATATAGCATTATACCATTATTACACGTCTATTATTATACCAAAAAATGTATTTATTTTTTAAATTAAACGTTATTCCTTTACCAGGATTTAAATCATGATTGGATGTAAGTCAGACACACATTCATGAATATACTTATTACATTCAATAAAGGATACCTATATATAAAGGTATATATATATATTATATATATAAGTATATATATATATATATATATATATTATGAATGCTTGATTATCTCTATACATGTACATATAACTGTGATTTGTATTTTATTTTCATTATAAATATAACATTATAAAAAGTATTTATATAGTCTATATATAGTTCACTAACATAAATTACAATATATATATATATATATATATATATATATATATATATATATATATATATTTCTGACATACATATACATTGTACAACCACATAAACATGCCTCCATTAACTACCATTCCCTCTATTTATGCACTATAACTAGATGGAATAAATTCCCCATCGCTAACATACATAAACCTCAATCACATAAGTCATCCTTACTGGCATTAGATAACTACTATTTTCTATGACGTACTTACTTTTTATTACATTATATTATATATTATTATCTATTACCTATTTGCTCATTATTATATATATATATATATATAAATATAATATTATGCATCAGTAAAGGTTATTTATCCAACTGTATATGTATCTAATTAGATGATTATATTCTATCCAAATCGAATATATATATATATATATATATATATATATATATCACAAAATGTACAGTATTAAGTTACATTTTGATGCACAAGAATGTATAATATAAATTTCTAATAATAAAGCTTTATATTGTTATGCAAAATAATTTAATTGCAATTGTATTGAGTAATGGTGAATAACTACTTCGTTTTAGAATAAACATATACTTAATAATAAATCCTATAAATACTTAAATAACTCATATAATATAATCGGCGTACGACTTTAATTATCGTAATGCATAAAGTAATACAAAGATTATAAAGATTATAAGTAAAGTTTATAAATATAATTATTATAGATGAATACATCAACGAAGTTCATTATATATGTAGTGATCTAACATGTATTGTGATTTATATTAAATAACCAATACATCGTACATTGTATATATATAACTAGGTATTCAATCAGATATTATCAATGGTGTAAATAACGATAAGAGAAATTAAAATTTTTATAAAAATCAACATAAAATAAGTTATCAACATATAATTTACATAATAGTACAAATTTAGTACCATAATGAGGATATCATTTTATCTCGCGTTACGATAACATGTTAAAACATCGCATGCATATGTAACGACTAACGTAATCGATATTTAAACTTTATTCCTCTATTATTAACATTTCTATGCGTATGCTTTTATTTCTTTATCGCACACTGATATTTACATTATTTAAATAGATAACACAATTACAAAATAATCTCTTTCTCTTAAATCAGAAACTCTTTAAATAAATAAATATATTTATTAATATTTTAATCTCAACATTATAATATAGGGTAAAGAAAATTAATAATAACATAAATATTATAATTAGGTTAAAAATAAACTATTTATGTATGATAAGAATATTCATACAATTGTTATAATAATATATATATATAATAATTAATTAATAATTATATATATATAAATATAAGAGTATAATTTAAGTTAACTTATACTATCATAGTAATAACTATATGATACTTTCCATAACTATAATAGCTGTTTCTGAAATAAAATAGCCGTTATTCCGTATATACCAAATATAATATACTATTACATTGAACTGTTACAGTTACAGTAACTGTAATATATAAGTATATATATATATATATATATATTTGTATTGGTACAATCATAGTAGCGAATTATCTGGAAGCGGGCCGCCGATTGTTATTTAAATAATATCAGAGTTCAAGGTGTGCGGTACATATATAGACACTACTGTAGAGTGTACATTATACGAATTATAAGATATTTTATAATAACACAATATTGTATATCAAGGCTCACTTGGGGATATAATGCAGCTAACAACCCCAACATAAAAAGTGAACACATATTCTAATAATAATAATCGGCGGCCTGCTTCGAGATGCACGATAGTAATTATGATAAATAGCATATATTATATGATTAGCATAATCAGTATGATAATTTCATTATCATATAATGATATAATAATTATTATACTCATTATAATAATTCTTATCATGTGTAATATATTCCAACAGTGTCACTTGGTGTTTAAATGTAAAACCGATGAGATAATTGAGGACATATATTTTAAATATTATCACAATAAATATATCCTTCAACTAATGTATTCAACCTTGGATAAAATGGTATCAATATAATACACTACACTGTTAGATTTATATATATATATATGTATAGATAAGTAATAAAGTACAGTTTTTATTTTCGTTTAATATTAAATAACTATATGTATTTAGATTTGAAATTATTTTTAAAATATTAATATCATATCACATAAATTAATAAAAAGTATATTTTTAATATCGTTTAATATAATTATAATATATTATTAGATTAATAACCGTCAGAGAATTCATATTTCCTGAAAAATGTTGTATAGCATGGTTCTGGAACGAGTAGATTTACAAAAGAATTAATATTAAAGAGATCAAAAATTGAATACAGTACATCATCCATGTTGTCGTGTTGTCAACAATAAACTCGTAGAATCTTTGAAATTATAATATAATATGTCCATGTTTATTATTTATAATATAGGGATTTTCTCTATAATAAAACAGCTCATAAATGAATCATTAATCCGCTGATATATTAGGATACTATCACATCTATCTATTATAACTCGGTGCATACTTGATAACTTTAGTGCAAATAGGCAAATGTATATTTTAATAATACATTGCAACAGTTATATTTATATATATATGAACACATACGAATTATTATTATTATCTATAATAATTATTATACTAATTCGTATATTTTTAATATATATGAAGATATATATATATATATATATATATATATATATATATCGTTATAACGAAAACAATATGTTAATGACAACTCTATTAATAGAATTATAATTGTATGTGTAGTCCTATATACATGTATAATCTGCAGATTCAATGACAACAATATTGAAAAATATCAATATATTAATATAATAATATTACCAATAGAAATAAATAAGTCGTTACATAATAAGTTATGAATTATGAAAATTCACTAGGTTTAACATAATAATAATGTGTGACAGGGACTTATTATTCTAATATTAGCAACATAGTAGCAACATAATAGAACACTGTAAACATTTGAAGCTATTATATATGCATTTTGAGGCTATTACTGTTTGCTGGGATTTTACTTCAGAAAATCATAGTTATAAGTAGCATAATATGTATTATAAATATAATGTTACTTTAAAATCAGTAAATAATTAATAAATTCAATTTATAATCTTACATTGCTGAACATTTTTTAAACTTATTCCTATTTCCAAACCCACCTTATTACTTAACTTACCCCCCCTTGTGGCTTATAACCATATATAACGAAATTATTTACTTCGTTCTCTATTATAACTTTACTCTCAGAAATATGTGTTTAAACATCAAGTAGGTTTATTGTTGTAGAACTGCTAAAACTTATTTTATTACCATCTAATAACAGTGTATGATTCAACAATTAAATAAGAGAATATGCATAGTATCATCTATCATGATATGGTGAATCAGCTTTTTAAAGTATATAAATATATATATCTCATAGAACAATGAATGTATTCTATTCTATTTATGTGTATACATAATCAATCTAGTAATATAAGCATTATAAATATGATTCATAATATGATATATAATTAAAAAATATATTTAATATAGAGTATTATTTTTTATTAAATAAAATAAATATGAGTTCCTGGGAAAGTTGTAAATTTGTATTATATTCTAAAACTCATTATTTAACATTTTAAATAATAGATTTTAGTTGATCTCCATAATTCTATTTCTTTATTTCAAATTATACATATCTTGGCAAATACTGATATTCTCAAAACACTAATGAAACATAATTTATAATAAAACATATTCATAACAATAGCATTCAATACAATAATCATAACATATTCACAATATCATCATTTAATATCGAATTTATCATTATTACATTGAAGTTCACCATCAGTGAGTCATAATTTGTCTGCTGAATACGTATGCCATAATGATGTTCTGATGATATCTGCAGTGTTTGCTGACATATGTGTTCCCTATGTTGTATTTAAATTCCACTTTTTGAAATAATTTACTTCCATATTTTCCACTACATCTAAGTACTAAGAATTATTTATTATATTAATATATATATATCAGATTTAGTAAAACTTATTAAATCTATACCATCTACATATCAATCTCCTTAGGATGATATATTAAATTTAGGTAATTAATAACTTATTAAAGCACAAGTAGGTATACAACTGGGGTAGTGGGGAATGGGGGGTCGTAATGTAATGCTAACATAGTTGCTCAGTGATATATTTAAAAAAGTATTTAATAATGGGCAACAACAATAGAAAATAGGCATATTATTTTGAAGCCCTTTAGAAGAAAACATATAAATATTATTATAATTAACAGAAAAAAAAAATTATTAAAATTCTTCTAATAAATATTATTATTATTTATATTTATAGTTAGTTTATTATTTTCTAATTGAAATGTAATTAGTTTTCAATTTTATTTATTTCAACGAGTTGGTTAATACATAAACGCGTATATATACTATGTTAACTAGTCCTCTATGAATTATTAATAATGTCGATGTCATAGGAAATGGGTACAATGTGTCATATACTTTAGCTATAACTTAGTGTAGTACTTCATACAGCTTAGTACATTTATTAAAAGTAATAATGATTAAGTTGAAAGTTGATATCATCGTACGGCAATATAATGTTAACTTCAAATAAATTACTATCTAATTAAATATAATTAGAAAATGTATATATTATTACTGAGTTATTAATTTCTAGGGTAGTTTACTGAACTAATAATTTTAATTAATTTAATAAGAGAAAGTTGTATAATTTTATTAAATTTACCATTCTTTGAAACATATATCCTGAATTTATAATAATGTTATTTATAAAATAAAGATATTTACTATTATATGTATGCAATGATTATGTAGGCAAAACTCTGATATAATAAGTTTATTATTAACTTTATATAAGAGTCTATTAATATATCTTTGATAATATAAAAATAATATATAAAAACCTATCAAATATTAACAATAAAGAATATATTAGTATTAGTTTTCTATACTTATTGATGATAGTTGGGAATTATATAAATATATTGAATTATTATTATAATGTATTTTATGATGTATACATATTAGTCTTGATTATTTACGATATTCACACCATTTCGTAATATTATTTAAAGGTAATATAATTCAACTAATACGTATATTCTAATATACTACAAAGTTATTGAGAAAAATTGTAAATATTCCTGGGTATTTGTTATAATACATATATATATATATAATTTTGTATAAATAATTGATCAGCTCTCGTTAAAACCATGGCTTCGAAGAGACATTAGAGCCCTATACGTTTATAAGTGAAAATTTCATCTAAATTTCTGGATGGGATGAAAGGACTCCAACAAAATAAAATAACAATATATTTAAATTATTATAATACATTCAACTAATTGCAAATCAATTTAACATATTTATTTTATTAATTTCAGTATTCTAATTATTAAAATTTTATTATATACATTTATTATAATAAAATACCCTATATTATAGATGGGCATCGATCATTACTTAATAGTAGTAGTTTTAGTCTGGGATACCTGGGTTTCTTTAGCCGAGCCTATCTTCCGATGTCTCATACACCTCTAGCCTTTATACACTCTTTCGGCATCACTGATTGGTCGCAATAGTACGATAAACATCAGATCACATAACACAATGCACTCTCATTGTAACCCATGATGATGTATAACTACACATATCTAAACTAATACATTAACCCATTACTTGTCTTTATCAGTATATATATATATAAGATAAATAAAATTAGACATTTAACATATTCATAAAGATAAAAACTACCGATATAATCACGAATTTAAAAATAGAAAACGAGAGATTTTAATAAAAATAAATATTTTATTAAGAATAATTTCTAATGTCAATCAAAATATTGTATAAATTTAAAATAATTCAGATGTAATACTTAATAACTATGTAGTAATGCTATAAACGATAATGCTACGATATAATACGATATCATGTTCACGTGTGATAATATACAGTATAGGATAATAAATAAAGATAAACGATAACAATCAGGTGACATTAATGGTGGGCGTCGTCACACCATGGGTGAGACTTTGATATCGTCTTCGTCGCGACATAGAAGAGATTGGTGTTCTATCGACCGGTTGTTAATGATCGTAAGATCAGTGGGAGAAGTCGCTAGTATGGCGGACGTGGGCGCGCTCAAACGTTGTATGATGGAACCGGCGATGTTGCTGAACGACCTCGCGATCTGGGGTCGTATCTGTCAAGGTCAAGGTTAGCGTTACATTTGGTGGTCACGTAGTAGCTACTAGCCCGCTAGATTTAATGATCATGTCACACGGACATATACATTAGCATTACGTGTGTATTATATATAATGTTAATATTATAATAAAATGTAGAATATATTTAGTAAAAGTAGTACTACTTATGATAAAAATTACTTATATTAAAATATATATATATATATATATATATATATATATATTAGGAATATTATAATATAATAAAAACAATTGAGTAATTATGTATTGAGATCAATATCTTTACCTCGGGGAACTGTTGTTCATCTAGGCCGCGGTACACTTTAATGTCATCGCTAGCGCCCTCTAGCTTCTGTTTCGTGTACTCCTTGATGTAGTCGGACGTGGCTAACTCTTCTCGGGTAGGCTTCTTCCACCTGGTGAGAGAAACGGTATTCATTTGTTACAATTCAGTGGGTGTTGTTGATTGAGCAAATATATAGTTGAAAGTTTAAAGTGAAATATTTACTAACGATAAAATATGTTACTATTAATGATATAATTATATATTGTTGATGCTGATAGAGGTATGATAGGTATTATGAATACTTGCTTAATATATAGTTTTCAACTATTCTGGTCGATAACGATAGAAAACTTAACGATAATATATTATTTCGAAGCTCTTTAGATAAGAACCATACTATTCGTATTTATATTTATTTTATTATACGCAACTATATCGAAAAAACATCTAATAAACAAGTATTATCATTATAATCAATCGATCACGATATCTGTGATGACAAATTACTTCTATAGTGCCCCCCGATCTGTATGATACACACACACACTCACACACACACACACCCACCCACACACTCACACAGACCCACACACCCACACAGCAACACACCTACACACACACTCGTACAGTAAACACTAACAACTTGAGCAGCAGAGATAGGGTGACCACAGAAGTGCTAGACATTGCCATTGCGGCCGATGCCATCCAAGGGGCTAGCTCTATTCCTATAGGCCAGAGGACACCCGCTGCTATAGGAATACCTGATCGATGTGTAGATATGGTTATGTAACTTTGTATAGCGGGGGTGTAAATGTGTGTGTGTGTGTGTTCAGTATTGTTATTTGAAGGGTAGATAATATTTATAAATTATATATATATATATATATATATATATATATATATATATATATATATAATTTGAATATACAATGGATGTAGGATAATGGATGTATAATAACCCATATTTATACTTATAGTACAACAATATTTTGTATATGTAATATTCAAATTGGGAGTATTACTTATTCATATTCATATATTATCTATATCTATTATAAGAGTAGTAATTTAATAATGGATTTCCTAATTTAATTATATTAATTAATTAAAATATTTATTGTATATTTCTGGTAATTCATTATAATTTATTAACATTTTTATTATTACACTTAACTTTTTTTTATAAAATTTATTAATAATTAAAAATGAGTATACTAACCATAATAATAAAATTGGTGATACCATGCAAGTATTTTACCTTAATAATATATTGTATAAAATATATATATATATATATTATTTATACAATATATTATATAATAATTATAATATTATATATAATATTTTACAACAATCATAATTTTTTAAGATTTAATTGTTAATATTTTTGCTACACAAATACAATTCGAAATGCTTGATATTTGATGATACAGATATATCTGAGAATAATAAATAAAATCAATTATAATATATTTAATAAAATGTATTTCATTTGAGATAAATCTCACGATTTAAGCACATTTTTTGAAACAGAATATAATAAATATATACTACAATAAATATATACTATAATAAATATATACTACAATAAAAGTATGTATTATATTTAATTATAAACTTGAAATGCGATTTTCTCTATGACATTATTTTTGCAAATACATTTTAAAAAATATATACCATAATACTAATACTATTCAACAAAATTCCAATTTCATACAGATTTTTCTCAATATAATTAATGCAAAATAGTCACAAATTGATAGTTAAATAGTAACATAATATAAAAAATGTAATAATATAAATTTCTCAATTCGTATGAAATAATTAAAAACTAGTTAAAAAAAGTTAAATAATATATATATATATATATATATATATATATATGTGTGGTATGGTACGTGTCGGGGAAAGGGATATACTTTTACTGAGAGGAAAGTATTGCCAATGTTCTTATTATTGGCACAAATAGGATCCCTAAGGCATTGGACCTGACGAACCCATACCCCTGAAGTTGATACACCATATATCCTCATTAGTTTCAATTACTGTTGGCTACTCTGGTTATAATTTTAATGATTAAATATATCGTATTTTTATAAGTGTATTATTCTAATAGATTAATAAATAATTAAATTTTATTTATAATTTGTTTTTTTAACATATATTTTTGTATATATTTTGTTTATATATTTTATATACATATATATTTCTTTTACTAACTTTAACTCTTAATATTTTATTTATTTTTATTTTTACTTTTACTATAATTTTCTCCTCATAATTGTCCTATAGGAAAGTGAAATAGGTAAACGACTAGATAAGCATAGCGCTTCTTCGTTTACCATGATCATACCTAAATTCTGATTATTATTATATACATATAAGCATGCTTATATATGCATATATAACAAATAATACATTATGATTACGAATATTACAAGTTATATACTGATAACAATTAAGATAGACGTAATGCTTACTTACTAACCTAATATATTGTAGAAAGTGGCTGCTACAAAGTTCATCCTAATTCTCCAGACTGTTTTCTTCGATAATAAGATAGCCGCTACTACATCGAGTAGATCATTCTGGGTAATGCGATGATCAGTGGGCGTTATAGTCTTTGTTGTCATCAGATATCAGATATGCGTAATGAAACACACACACACACACACACACCACTAATGCACACCCTGATGAGCACTATATCTGCAGCCTTCACCGCTACATCAGCAAACACACAGTAACTAGTGCACACACACACACACACCACTAATGCATACCCTGATGAGCACTATATCTGCAGCCTTCACCGCTACATCAGCAAACACACAGTAACTAGTGCACACACACACACACACACACCACTAATGCACACCCTGATGAGCACTATATCTGCAGCCTTCACCGATACATCAGCAAACACACAGTAACTAGTGCACACACACACACACACACACCACTAATGCACACCCTGATGAGCACTATATCTGCAGCCTTCACCGCTACATCAGCAAACACACAGTAACTAGTGCACACACACACACACACACACACACACACCACTAATGCACACCCTGATGAGCACTATATCTGCAGCCTTCACCGCTACATCAGCAAACACACAGTAACTAGTGCACACACACACACACACACACCACTAATGCATACCCTGATGAGCACTATATCTGCAGCCTCTACAGCTACATCTGTCCCCGTTCCTATGGCAACTCCCACATCAGCTTGAGCCAGGGCTGGTGAATCATTCACTCCATCACCTGGTCATGATTAGGTAGTACTATTATAATATAGGTACGTGATATCACTATTACGTAATATGTTTCAAATGTTATGTAATATAATGAGTATGTTGTATAGATTTCAAATGATGAAGTTCAAATTATTATAATCATAGATTTACATCATTGTTTGTGAATTACACACACAAATATATAATTATGGTATTAATATATCAAATATCTAAACTGAAATATTTATTTTTATTTACAACTTTTAATAACATAGAAATATCAACAATATTATAATCTAGTACTTTTTTTATTAATATATAAATATTTCAAAATTTACTAAATACATTATGAAAATATTAATGATATATAATATCAATATATTGATTTGATTACAATGTCTTACTTATGCAGCATATATTAAAAGTATATGTATTTTGTAATATTTTATTTATATATATACAATGTTATACTATAGTGTTTTACACATATATGTGTTATTAATATATTAACTAGAATGCTATTAAATAGGTACAATGGACGCTGTATTTGTATTCAATCCTATCCTAAATATCAGTATTGATACTTGCTATATATATAAATAACATATGGTATATATGAGTGTATTATGTGTACAATTTTCGCAGTGACACCGTGACCTACATGTGATATTAACCAATCATCGCCACACACCGTGACCTACATGTGATATTAACCAATCATCGCCACACACCGTGACCTACATTAAGTGATATTAACCAATCATCGCCACACAATAGCCCGACTCCTGTAAACTCTTCACCTTCTGAACTTTGTGCGAGGGCAGAACATCAGCGAACACTGTCTTAATACCGACCTGTAGTGAACAGGGTGGGGGTCAACATTATCCACAACAACAACAGTGATATTGTATCAAGGGTATCAGCTTTAATGATACACTTCAATGATATGCCGTCCGGACTATTAAAATGGGTATTATAATAAAATATTGAAGTTATCTTATATAATTGTGTATAAATAAATGAGCAGCTCTCGTTAAAACCATGAATGCCTTAACATGAGAGCGGCTTCGAAGGGACATTATAGCCATATAGTTATAAGTGAAACTTAATATAAGTTATTGGATGGGATGAAAGGACTCCACCGAAATAAAATACCAGCTACAATAATAATATGTGTTATTGTTATTTCTACCTGAATATTTAGCTGAGGCATACCCTGCAAATATGAACACCACTTTGCAAATATTTGTGAATACTAATCGCAGTTTTTGTTCAAATGGTAAATGTTAAATGTATGAAAAATATTTATAAATGAAATATTTCGAATGATTATTAGCGTAAATATTCGCATGTAAAAGTATGATCAGTGATTGACAGGTGCTAGCAGTTATCACAATACTTAAATAGTTCACAGTTTTGAGAAGTTCAAATATTGGTAATTTTGTTAGCGAGAAATTCTAACTAATTAATACATATTAGAAATACTTAATATTTAAAATTATATATTGAGAAAACAATAATAATAATAATAATAATAAGTCAATAAAATAGATGAAATATGTATAATTATTTACAAATATTGTTGTTGAAATCATTTGAAATATTCAAATAACACACAATATTTTAGATATTCAAGTTTTTCTAGCCATTTTACTCGTAACAGTAAATACCCGACCCTAAATTAATATAAATTACCCAAAACTAGGGATTTTATATTTGAATAGTTCACCACCAGGCGGAGTGACACTGACCTCTTGGGCGATGGCTTTAGCAGTTTTCTGATTGTCACCTGTCAACAGAATGACCTCTAAGCCCATCTTCTTAAGGGTATACACAGCTAGGTGTGCTTCTGACTTCACGGTGTCCGCTACCGATATCATCGCTACTATTATACCTGTCAATCATTAGTGGGCGTGGCTTAAGATAATACATAATTGATAAATATATATAGAATAAATATTTGCTTACGATAACGTACGCTTTCAAATAAATAAAGAATAATGCGTGATTAAAAAAATAAAAGATGTACAAATTTTATAGTAATTTTATAATAAATGAACAATAATTAAAAATAGAAATAAAGTATATTGTAATAAGCGTAGTATTATTAGTGTGTGTTGATTGATTGATAATTTATTTAAGCAAATATATAGTAAAAATAAATAATCTAAATTTATTAACTATATATATTTGCTAACGATAAAATATGTTATAGAAATAAAAAAAGTATAATATTAAATTAAAAAATTAAATAAATTAAAATTGTTTTAAACCATTGATAACAACAAGCACTGCTGTATGTCCTAGTATTTCCTGTTCTTCCATCGACTTTTGAACTCTATCGACTACCTCGAGGCCGTTCCTGTTCATCCATTCACGATTACCAATGAGAACATCGTAGATATCATCTGAGCATGAATATGATTGATTTTCGATAGAGCTAATATCGAAATAAATATAATATAATTAAATATATAATCGAATTATAAACGGTAACATACGTTATTGAAATAATCAAAGTATAATACGAAATTAAAATATTAAGTTGTAAAACATTATATAGTGGAGTATATATATATGATGAAGATGATGATGCATATATTATATAAGGCAAGGTTATTAAACAATAGGTACTATTGTCATTATAATAGATAGATACATTCGAGCATTCACATTTTATATTATGTCTGTCCAATATAATGCAATACACAAATAATCAACAACAAAAATCAATTGAATACAAAATTCCTATTTACAAATATGATTTAATATAATTATAATTATATATATTTATATAAATATATAATATATTTGTTCATATATATATATATATATATATATATATATAATAACACAAACTATTATAAAATATGGTATTACATATTGTAATTTAGTGTTTGCCCTACTAATTATAACCTGGTGATTGTCTGGTATGTTCAGTATCCGGGAAGTCATCAACAACTCCATCTATCTATTAAGGCAGCGAATAATTGTTATATTGTGTTGATCCGTAATATCTAATTAGCTGTATATTATTATGGCTTATATCGTCAGTATATGCATCAATATTCGCATAAGATTGTGTATGATTGCATAAGATTGTGAAGTGTAAAACTGTATGAACACATTATTAATTATATATGAAATACAATGTATACATTATATACATCATGTATACATTATATACATATATATATATATATATATATATATATATATATATATATATATATATATATATATATATATATATATATATATATATACATATTACATATTATATATAAAGAATGATTGCCATTCTCTAGTAATATTAAAGGTAGGTACATTCTATGTTCTATAAATAGATTTGTACATGTATATAATAAGAAAAATAGTGGTCTACTAAAAGTGTATTCACTTATTTTTTATTAATTAATTCAATAAAATATTAAACAAAATGATAGATATTATATAGATCTATAATAATTGGATTTATATTAAATATAAAAGAAAATAGTTAAGCCATTAAGCATATCCCATTAATATAGATTATGTTTAACTAAAGCTGTCTTCACACCAAGAATCCGTACGGATAAGCCGAACGGATTGAAAATCCGAGAATATTAGATGTGAAGTCAATTTTAAATGTTCTGGTTTAAATCCGTATGGATAAGTCCGTACGGATTTATTTACGACATGTTCTATAAAATCCGAGCACTGAATGGAATTATGAGGAATTTGTATATAAAATATATTTATTCATATTATATATTTATGTTTATGTTTACATCAAAGATCTTATTAGACTTGTTATGATACGCACGAAACACGGCGTGCGTTATACTCAGATTTTCTGTCCGGATTTATGAATGCTTTAAATATCTTTTATTTTTAAATATCTATCCGTGCGGGATATCCGTACGGATAATCCGTACGTATTCTTGGTGTGAACTCAGCTTAATAAGTTATTATTATTTTTAAAATAAAAAATTATTAATATTTAAAAAATAACTATTCATTCAAAAATAACTATTAAATTAAAAAATGTAAATATTGTGTTAATATATATATATATATTATAAATTAACCATAAATTAAATTAATCTAAAACATTATTTAATGAGTAAATTTAGTCTAAATATTTACAATATAATTATGGAAAATGTATACACAGATGATAATGTATCACATTGTGTTATTATAAATAAATAGCCTCATATGAATATTGGCTATTTAAATGTATATATATATAATAATGTTTATTTTAGCTTTTACAATTTAATTTTTAAATTACGATGATTATTAAATTATTAATTTAAAAAAAAGTATTATTATAATTTATTTAAATGATACTGTTAACATTGTTTATTTTATGTAAAAACATTATTTATATATCATTCTAAAGATAATATTTAATATTTTAAAATTTAATATAAAAAAAATGTTAATTTTTTTATTTTTTATTTTCGATTTCAGAGGTATATAAATGGAAATATAAGTGAAAAATTAAATATTTAATTTGAAATAAAACTATATATATATACACTATACACTTGATTTTCTCAGAACCTTATTTTTGGCATACTATTATAATATTTTCAGTAAAATTACAAAGGATTTTTTATAATGTATGGATTTTATTTAAATTATCAATATCATAAAGTTAATTAAATTATTTATCTTAATTTACCTTGTTTTTTATTTTTAAATCAGAAAAAAAATACCGAAAAAAAAAAAATAAAATAACGGATGTACAAAATTAACCTGCACTAGATATCTACCCCCCCCCTACTCCCCCCAATAGTGCTAACCTATACTAGATAGTTACCCCCCACTCCTCCTACTGTAGTGTTAACCTGTACTAGATAGCTGCCCCCGCTAGCTGTACTATTCTTACGGTTCATGATGTCAGTGTCAGTGATGGCAGCAGCTGCCATAGAGGTTCCGATGATCTTGTTGACATTGCCCACCCGACACCTTAGACCACAGCCTGGCACTGACTGGAAGTCAATGACCTTGGCAACACTGGTGGTCTTCAACATCTATGAGGTGAAGGTCGAACAACAATTAATGGATAGATTTATTTTAATTTAAAATATAGTTCAAAATTAAACAAAATAAATATATACACATAACATTTAATACAAGAGATATTGTTTAATTTGAAATAAATTGAATAAAAACAACATATTTTTTAATTAGATCAACTTTGTTATTTTAATATCATTAATAATAACCACCATGCAATCTGGATATGAACCATTTAGAGTTTAAATATAAATTATTTATAAAAGTTATATATTTTTATATGATTTTTATAAGATCATATAATAAGTTATAATAAATATAGATAACAAAACTTTATACATATTTTAATAAATATTTTAATTTTCTCAATAAGTATTTTGTAAATGTTAAGGTTTATACAAGAAAGAATAAATAAATATTTAGTAAACTTTATATAATTAATAAACATTTAGTTTAAAAACTCAATAAAACAAGGTTTAAATACGAACAAATCAACAAATATTACTTTATACAATTATATAATTAAAATTATAGCTTATTATGAGATTTAAATTAAAAGAATGTTTTTAAAGTAATTCGCATATTTGTAAATAAATGAATCATGCATATCAAAGTTCTTATTAATCAGTATCACGTATATACTAAATTGAGACTGCATTAAAAAGTATTCAAACTAACTTTCTTTAGAACAAACCTAATATTTTCATGCTTCTATTAAAGAATATACTTTTACAACAAATGCTAATGGTGTATTATAGCATTACCATCACTACCATTAACATAATATGTTTCAATAGATCAATACCCTCCCCTTTTGTGATTGAGATTAAAGTCTTGCTGTACTAATGTATGCACGCAGTAACTATACATCATCATCATATTAACAATACAACACACCCACACACACACACACCCACACCCACACACACCAACCCACACCCACAACACACACACCCACACACATCCACCCACCCATACACACACCCACACACACGATATCCTACCTTCTTAGCATACTTGAAGATAGCATTAGCGATGGGATGTTCACTCTGAGACTCTGCGCTTCCAGCTATAGCCAGCAGGTGGCGTAGGGAACATTTAGATTCGCTGACGAACATCTTTATACGCGATACCTTCGTAATAGTAATAATCATATAGGTACACGTGTATATAGGGCATATATATAGGGCATCTGTGTCCAGTGTCAACAAAGAAAACACTCTAATGCCTTATTTAAAGATTTCTGAGAATAACTACAAATTAAAGGAAGTAGGAAGTAAAATGATGAAAGAATACAATCATTATTTCTATTCTATTCTATTATATATATATATATATATATATATATATATATATATTTATATATGGTATGATAATATGAATACAATGACATGGATGTATGGTAATTATGATAGCTTACCTTAGGTACTCCATGCGTTAATGTTCCTGTCTTATCAAACACCACACACGTAATCTGTAGATAGTGATCATACATTATACAGTATACATGTGAATAGCGGGGGGGAGGTTTAGTGGAGAGATAATCACTGGTGATATTATGATATGAATTGTATATAAAAATAGTGTAGTTTAATTTAACAAAAGCAGATCACATTTACTACATTCTAAGGGGACTTGGATTACGATTCTACGGGGAAGAGGGTAAAGAGGGAGGGTCTTGAGATGGGGGTAGAGATATGATGGACATATGTAGCTCAGTAGTATACACTGCAGTTATTTAGTTGAGGGTTACATAATGAGGGTACAGAAATGGTAATGGTGACGCATAAGAGAAAATAAATGTATAATAATCTATAAGCGATTTATTTTAGTCTTATTAAAATTAAATCGTGACATTGGTAACTATCGACCCTGACCTTGTGGCATACTTCGAGGGGTTCGCCCCCCTTGATGAGCACGCCCTCTTTAGCGCCTACTCCGGTGCCCACCATTACGGCAGTGGGCGTGGCTAAGCCGAGGGCGCAAGGACACGCGATGCACATGACCGTGATGGCTAACTTGAAGGCGTGAGCAAACGTTACCTCGTGTATTGACTTCACGGATGTCTGGGGGAACGGGGCACAAGGGGTTGTAGAGGTACGAATACTATAGGGTAGACGTACGAATACTATAGGGTAGAGGTATGTATACTATAGTGCAGGGTTAACAGTAATTATTCTATAATAATAATATAGATTATTTACATATATGTTTATGATTTTTACAATATATATGATTTGATTTATATATAAGTTGATATGTATATAGAAGAGATTAGGCTAATAGTTTTCTAGACCATATATTTGTAGGATATTACAACGGGATACATATCCCCTAATACACTATATTAACAGGTATAACCTCAGTGTAAGGGGTGTATACTGTCGTTATATAAGTATGAATATTCACACTCAGGTGAACATGTGTATGAACAGTTTTAGTATTTACATTATACATAAATATTATTTCACATATATTACGTACAATATGAAAGCAATGTATTAATATTTAATTGTAAATTTAATAATTGATATACTATAAACATATATATACTATTGCGTATGCATGTGTATGTTTATCCGTAAATAAAAATTGCATTTACATAATATATTTAAGGGGACACACAACATTTGTTTTTTTCAGGAAAAATTTATTTTTAATTTATTTATTAATTAATTTACAATTATAATATTTAAATATTATAGCTTAAATGATATTTAAATTTTGTTTATATGTGAAATATAATTGCTATAAATATGCACTTTAAAATACGACTAAACTAGAAAAAAAAATATAAAAATATTTAATCATTTATACTATAGATTCATTATTATATGGATTGAATATTGAAAGATTATATTAAATCTTGTTTATTTTAGTAGTAAAATATAATGTACGGTGTAAGGTGGTGCTGTTTATCAATCGATAGGCTTCGTATTGAAAACACTTATGACAGA
The DNA here is from genome assembly GCA_964019155.1 of Osedax fenrisi. Taxonomy (NCBI): domain Eukaryota; kingdom Metazoa; phylum Annelida; class Polychaeta; order Sabellida; family Siboglinidae; genus Osedax; species Osedax fenrisi. The sequence continues at coordinate 6,424,125 of OZ025243.1, forward strand.
TGAGATTTATTTAAGAAATCTATGGACAAAAATGATGCTATAATTGATACAATTGTGTTTATATGATAACTTTTTAATATTTCATAATTTTACTTTAGATTTTTAATATAATTAGAAATTACTTGTATGATAAATGTTATCCATATAGATTTTTAAATTCCTTATAAGAAATTTATATATTTGCAAATAAGTAGGCAAAAACACATTTTTTCAAATATTTGTGAAATATTGTATAGATATTATATTAAGTATAAATTAAAAAAAGAATAAATATAATATTACAATTTGTAGATGTATTAGTATTAAGAGAAACAAATTATATTGAAAAATTTATCAGATTTTAAAATAGTATTTCTTCATATATTTAACATGTAATAGGGTGTTCACATCAATTCCGTTTTAAAAAACGTACGTGTAACTGCAACTTCAAATGATTCATTCACGGCAAATTTGAAGTTATGAGTCACATTCCTATTTATTTGAAGTTGAACTACACGTTTTCTGAACGTTTTCTGAAATAGGATTAATCCTATTTTCTGTACGTAACAACACACAGAATTAGAGAGAACAGCTAGAATGAACACACAGAATTAGAGAGAACAGCTAGAATTCCACTTGATTCAAATTGATATATATATATATATAAAGTATATTATTACATATAACTTATCGAATAACTATTTATTAAATATATATATATATATATATTAAATATACTATTTATTAAATATATATATATATATATATATATATATTGATATATATATATATAAAGTATATTAACAAATGTTTATTATTACATATAACTTATCGAATAACTATTTATTAAATATATATATATATATATATATATATATATATATATTAAATATACTATTTATTAAATATATATATATATATATATATATATATATATATATATTGATATATATATAAAGTATATTAACAAATGTTTATTATTACATATAACTTATCGAATAACTATTTATTAAATATATATATATATATATTAGCGTTGTCATTCGGACCCGGACTTCGGACTTCAGGTCATTGATACCGGACTGATACAGTATAATTTATGATATGTCGGACTCGGACCGGACTCGGACCGGACTTTAATATTTAACTCGGACTATTTCGGACTTTAAATATTAGATTCGGACTATTTCGGACTTTAAATATTAGATTCGTATTATTTCGGAAATTTATTATTGGATATCTAAAATACATTCCAATGTTTACCTTTGGGATTATATTTATTCGCGCCATTTTCAACCAACATAGCGGTTCTGTGTGTGTATCAGCGACACTATTACTCAGCTTAGCGTCCCTTTGTGTGAATAGGAGTCACTGTCAATCAAACTACTCCCCCCCTTTGTATGTATCCGCGACACTTTTAATCCACATTGCATCATTTTAAAATATAGATATTAAAACCTGATATTTTTTTCAACTATTTGATACTCACAAATATCTCCAAGGCCCGAACCAGTTTACATCACTATACGATACTTATGCTACTGTCAAACGATGCGGATACAATTATCAAACGATACTGATAGTGATACTTCTATCAAACAATACTGAGACTTCTGTCAAATGATACTGATACTGATACAGCTGTCAACTGATACTGATACTGATACTGATACAGCTGTCAAACGATACTGATACGATACTGATACAGTTTCGAACGATACTGATACGATACTGATACAGCTGTTGAATGATACTGATACGATACTGAGACTTACTTTTTAGAAAATTTGACAACACTAATATATATATATATATATATTATAAAAAGGTTATATAAGATGGTATACAACTATATATATATATATTTTAATAATATATATCAACTATACAATAGTAATATATAATATATATTTCAATAATTTATTAAATATTTATTTAAATTATATATATTTCATAAGTTTAGATATAATTATAAGGATTTATGTATTATATAATAATATAGTATTTGTTATATTAGTTAAAAATATTAAATTAATAAATATAATGTATGTAGTATTTATGTATTTAAAGAAATATATAATACTACTATTTATACATTGAATTTAGCTATATCCCACAATTAGATTTGTTACAATTGATTTTATTTGTACATTTTTAAATATAGGTGGCGATATATGTCTACCCTTACGACAATCTAAAAAACACGGAATTGATGTGAACACTTAAAAATCTGTTACTTCAAATTGGCTGTGAATGAATCATTTGAAGTTGCAGTTACACGTACGTTTTTTAAAACGGAATTGATGTGAACACCCTATTAACAAGTAAACGAGTGTCTCCCTTTAAAGTGAAGAACAAATATGATATCATGAAACAAACAAATAACATAACCTCTGTAGCATTATCATACAATGATATGTTATTCTTTATCTAATTTATAAATATTTAATTAAATAATGTAATATTGTTTATTAGGCTACCATTGATAATATTTAACTAGTACATATGTGACATATTTATAAATGATATATACTAGAATATTGATATTCTAATGTTGTATGAAATAGCTGATAGCTAAAGAGAACCCTGAAAATATCTATGAAGTCATTGTCTATATTAAATTAATATTATTAATAATATTATTAATAATTCAGTTTAAAATTACCATCAGATTAAAGATATACTGTAAATTACTAGTTATACTTCTGTTCATACTACACTCTTACTGATAACGTGATACCCTAGTGACATGTGTCAGTGAGTGACATGTGACACCCGTTACTAACGTGGAATTCACTATCGACCAGAGTGATGTCAACGTAGGCTATAATGATCCACACAACGAGTGTTAACAAAGATAGCAATATTACTACTGGCACGAAGTAGCCTGCAATCTTGTCTGCTAACTTCTGTATCGGGGCCTGTGTGTGGGTGTGTGTGTGGGTGTGTGAATGTGAGTGTGTATGTGGGTGTGTGTGTGTGTGAAAGTGTGGGTGTATGAGTGTGTGTGTGTGAATGTCGGAGTGTGGGTGTATAGAATATAAATTATTTTGTTTATAGAAAAGTAATTATTTGTAGTTATACATGTTTTAAATTACTAAATAGCTACATCAAATACATAGGTATTAAGTATTTAATAAACATGAGAAATTACAAGAAATGTCTGACTATGAATATGCTGGACAAAACTATAGTATAGAATACTAATTGTTTACAAAGTCTATGATCATAAATTTTAAATAGGAAATATGTAATAAATATATTGAATAATTAATATACACTATTTGAACGAATGCACGTAATTAGGATATGAACCAGAGTACGAGTGAAGGTCGCGGTCAATGTCATGTGCTATTTAACCTAGAACATGTATTATCATCACTAAACACCAGCAGTATATATTGATATTTAATTGTTATCGATAAAGCCCCAAATATTAATATATCGCGAAATAAAATAAACTGTTGTCACTACGGAGGAACCCTACTGAAGAACCCTACGGGGGTTAAAGAACCGATGGGCTACCTTGGAGGTTTGAGCCTCTTCGACGAGTTTAACAATCTGCGCTAGAGCTCCGTCTGATCCGATGTGGGTGGCTTCTATCAGGAGAGACCCGCTTTGATTGATTGATCCACCTGTAGCGGTGTCAGACGGGTGTCAGTTGGGTGTCAGTATGGGTGTATGGGGTGTTAGTACGGGTGTCAGTATGTATGTATGGGGGTGTTAGTATGGGTACCAGTTCAGGTATCTATACAGGTCTATGTATATATATCAGTCAGGGTTTGTCCTATTTAAATCATGATGTAAATCACCCAATAAAAATTATAATTTAAATCAACTTTTTTAAAATTCTTAATTCTTTCATTTACTATATTACAAAAAAAACATTACATATCATTGAAACCATCAATTAAAATAAATTAAAGATACAAATGAAATAATGATACAATGTACTAGTGTAGTATTAATTGTAGTATTATAGATTTGATTAATATCTCACAATTAAATCACAAGCTAATATTAAATTCTCTAATAAACATATTGATTGACATTTACATTGACAATCTATTTTATTCATTAATGATTTTTTCATTAAAAATTAATTACATTATAATCATGTAATATTTATACAAATTGCTGAGATAACTTTGATCTATTTTATAAATTTATATTCTAATTATATATTATTATTATATTAATTATATTATATAATATTTTATAAATATATTGTTTCATATATTCATATCATCATTCAATTTTCAATTTCAATAAAATAGATCAAAGCAGAGATATTAATATTTTGAATTATAATTTAAAATATATAATTGAAAATATGATTGTAATATTTTTAATATATTGATATATTCCTATTATTTTACAATATATTATATTATTATAAATATATTTCAAATCCTATATTAAATTCATTTAAATCATTGAATATATAATGCATTCTTTATAAATACTTCTTATATAAATACTCAGTAGAAGACATCTATAACATAATAAATAGAAAAATAAAATATGTTAAATATGTCTAGAAGAAAGCAAGGGTGGTAAAATAATGGTACACATATTGTCCTATATTAAATCATAAAATAATAATCCCTATCCCTATAAATAATTGCATAATAATTAATTGAAATCTATTTAAAATATATTAAATAACTATAGAAAATCAATAAAATAAAAACTGTAAACAATAGACTGGTTATAAGTTATAATTTATAATACTTATACATTTTCTATATGGAATATAAATTTAAATTCATAAATTTACTTATATTGTATTCATAAAATTCTTTGAAAATTACAGTTCTATTATATAATTTTTATTATTAAATAAATTCATTATTTAATATAATATTAATTTAAATGGTAAATTTTTGTTTACATTCATACAGGATTTTTACATTCATAAATCAATTGTTTAAATTCTACATTCTATTAAATTATTAATTTCACATATTTTACATGTGTATTTGAACCTGTATTTGACCAAATACACCAAATACGACAATCAAAAACAAATACAAATATATGATGCCTGCTTTGTAAAAACTTAATAAACAAGACAAAATAATTGTCACTGATTGAGTTTAATATACAATAACAATTTTTCGTAATTAGAATGCAATTTTAAAATTGATAACATATAATATACGTATAATGGAACAGTGTTATACACATGAGGTCTCTATATTATTGAACTTTTGCATCATCAATATTTATTTCTATGGGCAACAATAACTGCAAATATTCCTATTATTTTGAAGCCCTTTAGAAGAAAACAATATATAAATATCATTGTAATTTAACAGAATACAAAAATAAAAATTCTTCTAATAAATATTATTATTATTACTATAACAATGGAGTAGTTGTGATTAACCTATGACATCGGAGCCGACAAGTTTAGTGACAGGCATGGATTCACCAGTGATAAGTGACTCATCGCAGGTACTGTTTCCTTCCACTACCCGGCCGTCTACTGGTATCTTTGATCCGGGCACTACCTAGAGGTCAAAGGTCAATGTATATATGTAGCAGCACTATAGTAATGGTATCTCTAGCGTATTGCACTGGGTAAGATTAGTTATTAACTCTATAGAAACATGAATTAAAGTAATACCCAATATTAATACTATTACTACTACCCATTATTAATACTTTTACCACTATTACTACTACCTATTATTACTTCTATCCATATTAACATCATGATTTAGTTAACCACAACCCTAAGACTACCAATATCATCATCATCATTACTACTAACACCACTATCACCTGCATCATTAACACAATCAGTATCACTGCTACCCCTACCTCCACAACCCCTACCTTCACTAACCCTACCTCCACTGCCCCTACCTCCACTGCCCCTACTACAAGCGCTACAACTACCAACTCCACTAACTCTAAGCATATCTCCTCTCTGCACGAGATCAATACTGATATTCTCCTCTTTAAGGACATCTCCGCCCTTATCCAGTGTTACTAGAGTGGCTTCTGTAGCTTGTAGAGACATCAGCTTAGCTAATGCTTCGGATGTTTTGCCCTGGTGAGAGAAACAGAATAAGTGTTACGGAAGCCAATGGGCTAGAGACAGCCGTAAAGTATACAAGACATAAGATGAAATATATATATACAGGGTGTAAACAATAGAAAAAATAATTTTTATTTTGAATCCCTTAGAAGAAATAGGAACTATAATTATTTGTATACATATCTAATTTACAACTAAAACTTCTAATGAATAATAATAATTAGTTATATATATGTGATATATTTAACGGGCAAACCTTAGCGATATGTTCGAGCCACCTGCCGAGGGAAATGAACACTAACAACATTGGCGGCGTCTCAAAGAACGTCTTGGGGGATTCGTCGCTCATGATCACCATCGCTATGGCAACCACAACAACCTACGTAAACAGTGGTACAAAGAGTTATGCGGAGAATGTGTGCCACATTGCTATACTATCTGATAATTATTGTTATTGTTACAGTTAGTTACTGCAGTTAAGGGTACTGATATGGCTAGTGGTATAATATAACTAGCTATTCTACCTTCACATCACAGATTATGCCGTATGTATAAGTTATATGGTGTATAAGTTTCGTGGTACAACATTAATATTATATATAATAATTATTTGTATTCGATACGAACATTTATATTGTTATATGGATATAAATTAAAAGCAGTTATACAGCAATAATTACCAATGATGATTTATTGATTATTGATTATCATTACATAAGATGAGAAGGATATCATCACTGAAGAAAATAAATGATATTATTATTATTTATGTATATAATTAAATATACACCAATAGTTAACATCAAGATATTGCTAATATATTTAATATAGCATATATATATATATATATAGTTAATATATGTAATATTTATAATTATAATATATCAATATAGTGTCAATGCAGTGTATATGTTGCACAGATTTCAGACTCTTGAGACTCAATAGATGCCATATTAACACCACACACACAGAGAGAGAGAGAGAGCTCTAGAATAGGTACGTATGACCTCTAATGGCCTACTACACACGACCTCTACCGCGTACTAACGGAGTAGATGTAGGCAACACTAGTAGCTAGAGCTATCAGCACGTCCATGTTGGACTGGCCGTGTTGGATAGCTCTACGGGCCTGGATGTAGAAGTACTTGCCACCAAAGTACTAATGGGGGGGTGAATGGGGGGTGGGGGGGTTAATGGGGTAATCGCAATGGGTAGTGTGAACAGTCATTATGAACATTTATGAATAACATTACATTAATTTGTGAGTTACATACAATATATTTGTTACGAGGTCAAGCATGAATGATAAAATATATTATTTTGTCTAATTTGTACACCATATTTAGATTCATAATTAAAATTAATTAGTAATGAAATATATCTATCAATCTATATAATATATTAATATATTTATTGAGATTAAAAGTCAATGTAAATATATTCAATATTAATTATTTTATTTTAATAATATTTATCTAATATTTATATACTTAACTAAATATATGACGAAATACTTAAAGAAATATGATTATGTATTCAATATAAATAACATAATGTATATAATATTATATTATAATTTTAATTTAATACCATTAAAGGATTAATTTAAAAATGAGATGCTGCATTTATTTGTATATCAAATTAAAATTTAAATTCCTAGCCATAATGCAACATGAATCATGTTACATAATTCAAGAGTAAAATAAAAGTTTATACAAATATGCATAAGGGATATCCTGTTCTTGATACAAATGAAATTTATAATAATTAATAAAAATGAACTAATTTATCATATTAAATATTAAATTAATAAATATATATAATGTTATATAAAGGATTACGAATGTTATCAAATAAACATAATACGCACTAAATATAAATTTAAAAATAGATTTCAGTATTTAATAACATGACATATTGTTATATTATTAAGTATATTATATTACTTTTAATTTAATATGATTAATATTAATAATAACGTATACACAAATAATAACAATAATTTTATAAATTAAATATATATTATCATTAATAATGTATATTAAAATTAGTCGTTATACTATTAAATGAATTAATAATCTAATGTAAATGCGATTGTCTACTACCAGGTTGTCTACATAGTAGCCTCGCTAACCTGACAAGGTGTACAGAACAGAAAGAGGAGTAGATTCTCCAGGGATAGGCCCTGCGTGATCATGATAGGCTTGTGAATGTGGTAGAGCATCATGCGACCCATGAAGAACATCATGATCAACATTACGGGCATGCCGAACACCAGCGAGAACAGGAACGAACGCTTCCATCTGGTGGTGAGAGTTAGCAACGGTTAACGTCGTGTTTATTAGATAGATTAACTTAAGATATTAGAGGTGCTTAAGTGATATCATCGAATATACAATAATATATTGATAATAATAATTATGTATTAGATTATTTTGTTGATTACAATGAATACGATTACAAATATTCTGATTCGAAGAGCTTCTAAAGGGCTTCAATATAAGCTTTTAATATTCACTTTTGTTGTTACCCAGTTGAATGTATAATAGTTTTACTCATAGATTGATGACATTATTCTATAGCGATATTTATTCTACACATTCTACACATTCTCTGTGTCTCTGAACCACATTAATACAAATATACTTTAGATATTTACAATAGTAACTGAATGGTTTCACTAAATTGTAGTGATGGTATGTTGAGGTCAATAAGTGACCTTTGAATTTCTTTCTTTTGTTGTAGACTGTTCGCATTGGATCCGTCATCTTTATGTAACTGTGCTTTATATCCGAGAATCTGTTAATAATGAACTATTATTTGTTTGAAATATACACAGAAAAATGTATATATATATTAAATATTAAACAATAGAACTAATAATATTTTCACTGTAAATTATTTGAATGTATTCATTTTTATATATATGAAATTATATATAGTTAAATAAATATTGTTCACAATACTGTATAACTATTTTAATAATTACATTGTGTAATTTTATGAATATATAGCACAGTATGATTTTATTTCATTTAAAAAATGTATCCAATTACATCAACTTATTAATTTTACAATATGAATAAGGGTGGCAGACCTCAAAATCCAATATGGATTTTAAAAAATAAATTATTATAAATGGCATAATTAAAGCAGAGTGATAAAATGTTTGGTCAAATTTTCAAATAAAGCTGATAGATTAATTAGCCATAACATTTATATATAAATGAATCAATATTACTTTAAATTTCAATATAACATTTTTTTTAAAGGTATTATATTTTATGAGTTTAGATTTTTGCCTGTAAATTAACATGGTAGAGATAGGTTTTTACCAAAAATAATGGAACCCTGCTCTAAATAATATACGTTCTAATTATTATGTATCTATAGCTACTGAGGCATGTTGTAGTACCTCAATGTATTTGATGATATCCCTAGGCCCGGAACAATCCAGATCAAACGTAAACCGGCCGATATCCTTGTCAAGGTCAACTTTAGCCTCAAGGACACCCGACTTCAAGAGCAAGGTCGACTCGATGAGTTGCACACAGTTGTCGCAGAACATTCCGGTGATCTATCACATGGGAACAATGATTGTAGAAGTCATAGTTAGTGGTACTGATAATGATTTTGAAGCTAAATAAGAGAAACTATAAATAATAGAAATAATATACTACATTCTACATTACATTAACATTTGTACTTTTATATGTTCATTTTCTATTAATATTATTTAATTTAAATATAAATATTCATTACGAATATTAAATTGAATGTGTTGAATAGATAATCATAAATTCAATGCAGATAGACGTTCGTAGGGTGTCATACTTTGTCGTTAAACTTTACAATTACAATTATGTCACTCTTGATATTGCGTATACCACAATACATAATTATTACTATTACACGCATTGTAGACAATATTGTAACCTCTACTATAACTATAATTATATTATATCATTATGTAATATTTACATTTGTTGAATTGTTCTATTTCAGAATAGATACGTACACTTTTAATACAAAATTTAATTTTAGATTAATAATTAAATAATATAATAATATTGTATTATGCGTAATTAAAACCTAATATCGTAAAATCTCGAGGAAGTTGAGAAATATGTCTGAGATATCGAGTTTATGAGATATTGAATTATTATTACATGTATGTACATAGGTGTAAAACCAAACTAGTATTTGTAAACATTATGAGTTATAGAGATTTCTGAGATATCCAGAGTTGACTATAATATAGCTAAATTCAAGCTGCAAGTCAGTATTTACACTATCCGATATATCAACATTAGAGCGGAAACATGTATACGCGTGTCTAATTCACACCTTGACATTACAGGATCCTTGACCCGCGACCTCTGTTTCCATGATGTTGACCCCGTAACCTAGTTCAGCGACCTTGGCAGCGACTTGCGAAGAGATAATGTAGGCGGGATCGAAGTGAACTTCAGCCTTCTGAGCCAACAGAGATACCAGTATGGACTCTATACCTGTAGTAGGTCATCACATACGTTATACACATATGTTATTGTGTACTCAATGTGTACAATGTATACACAGTGTGTACAATGTATACACAATGTGTACAATGTATACACAATGTGTACAATGTATACACAATGTGTACAATGTGTACTACACATATCTCAGAATAGTTTATTTATTCTTACTTTCACTGTTATGAAGTTTGTTTATTCGCACAATTATATCCTAATAGTCTATTAATTTCACGATATTTATTAATATTCTAATGAGAATATAACGCGCTATTAATGTGTTTAATAAAACATCATTATCATCATTGTATATAAATATATCATCATTTATTGGAAAGGTTAATTCAAAATAAACGTATATATGAATATACGCCTACAGAAAGATAATTGTAGAGCGTTAACCATGCATTGACAACCACTAGAGTTACACATCGGGTAACTATATATTAAGGGGTTACCTGTATCTATTCACTAACTATGATAATGGTAAATAATTAATTAAATATAAAAAAACGTATAACTTATATACATATAAATTATAACTTATAATTTAATTAAATATAATATTAAATATTTATGATTAAATAATAGAGTATTTTGAAGTTTATCTATAAACAGACATTCAGAATTATTATTTACTAAATAGTATAGTCAGTTAATATTACTGATATTATAATATTAATTATATAGATTGTATTGCTGATGTCAAGGTTGATCTATGACCTTGAACTTTGAGGAGGCTCCTCTCAACGTTGGCAACACAACTTCCGCAGGTCATGCCTGTTATCTTCAGGTAACATTTCTCTAGTTCATCTTCTATTGTTATATTGGCAGCTGCATTATCCTCTTCTGCAGCATTGTCTACAGGGGGGGGGGGCGTAATGCTGGTATTATACATCACTGTGTATGTGATACTGGTGCTTAATTAGGATATGTTAATGTTGAAGAATGGCTATACATATTCATATAATATATTATATGATCCAAGATATATATGATATTATTATATAAAGATAGCTATAAATACATTATCTATATTATGATATTAATATAATATAATTTTTATTCTGTTATTTAATTCTGATATTAATATAAATGATGGGCTATAAATATATATATATATATATATATATATAAAATAATATTACTATAATATGATATTATATAATATAAATATAGATATCAATGTATTATTAATATGTTTTTATGATATTAATATATTTATAAATAAATGCGACCAATAAATGAATTCGATTATTAATGTAGATATCTATATTTAGATGATCATTAGAAAAACTCAAATCTAATCTATGGGTTTTGTTAACATAGATAATACGCAATATAATAGAAGCAATAAGATACCTCATAGGTGGTAGACCCACTAGACCTTATAAGTGGATGGTAACAAATTAACATAGAAAAGTAGGTCACTAATACACTTTCAATGTATGGACATATATTAAACTCGGGTTTGATTGACAGACGCATAATTAGCATTATGTTTGATATATAGACATGGTTTAAGTATCGGGTTCGATTGAGTCATCAATAGATCGACAATGCTCTGTATGTGATAGACATTGTAAGTATGACCTTGAGGAGTATCGCGACATTGTTAATACAACAATGATGCCAGAACTACAATTAAACCTAAGGTTTGGTACAGCTTTAATAGCAAGAGTAAATACAATGTGCAGCAGTAACTTAATACTGAGTACTCTATTGTTATAGTCTACATGTATATATATATATATAGACTAGATAATAACTCTGCAGAAAAGCACTATTAAAGTAGGCCACTATGTCAATTTTACACATGCGCTGATCTATCTGTTATATAACAAATCAATACGAGCAAATATAGTCTATCTGGAAGCATCAACGTGGAAGGTAAAGTGGTCTACCGGTCTAGTGGATATACACGAAGTAGACTACTGGACAAGTGGACAAGAGGTCTAGTCCACTCTTAATAAGCTAACACAGCACATAATTCAGAGTGTACACTTTACATGTGACGATATATGACGTATACTGTAGATATATACTAGTGATAGCATGACGTATACAATTGTATACAGTGGTATACTCCTATAAGTTATGTGCAATGACAATAGAAAATATTAAGTATTATTGTGAAACATTGTAGAAACATAAAAAGAGAGTAATTATATTCATATTTATTACAACAACAACAACAGCAAAACTTCTATTAAATAATATTAATTATTAATGATAGGTATGAACAGAGAATGTATGTCGTACTCGGTTATATATCACACGTGCATAGAATGTTATATTATACGTGTGTTATACATATAGATATATCCTTAACGAATTTAATTGCTTGTATTTCATATTTTTAATTTAATATTTTAATTTAAAATTATGCATATTAAATTATAGACTTTCTTTTATAAAACATTATCATTTATATTCGTTTAGAGAATTAAGAAGTCAATATTAATAGAATTACAATATCAAGCTATTATTACAGGTATTAAAAATCTATTAAAATAACATTATTATTGAAGGTTATATTTCAATAATATAACGTTTCTAATTAAATATTTAATTTTATTTAATATATTTAATTCTAATAGTGATAAGATATTATTTGTACCTAAATAAATATATATTATAAACTATTTAAAATGCTTATTGTATGTATAAAATATATATATATACATATATATAAAGAAATGTTATTTAAAATGATTTATAGGATTTTTAATTAATCTATATATATCACTTTAATACTATTATTAAGCATATTAATAAGCGGATATCCTATATATTATATATCTATTTATATATGAAATGTAATTACTATTTCATATCAAAGTTGTTAGTAGATTCAACATATAAATATATATATATATATGTATAAATATAGATATAATACAATATATAATATAATATTTTATGACATGACATCTATATAAACAAATTTCACAACAAATATTTATTTTGCATTTAAATCACTATTATTAGTAAATAAAGTTTCAGTTTAAAATTAAATTTGAAATTTGTTTATTTAAATGTCACGTATTATTAATATTATATTATATATTGAATAACAAATATGTTATTTATTTTTAAATATTTCAAGATCATTTAAATATTTTAAGATGATCATATTAAATGATATATGGTATGGTATATTGGCCTAAAGAAACTCTGTTAATTACAAAATTATATTATATATTGGTACACTACTTTTTTACTTATGAAGGGGTTCATATACAGCCTTTGTTAAGCAGATATTCAGTGGTGTTTTCAAAATAAATCAAAGCATTAAATAAACACATTTAATTAGGAGTTAATTAACAGATTAATAATTAACCTATTTAAAATATATTAGCATACTAGATTAGTTAGAATATTAATTAATTATGTGTAGTTGTCAATATTAATAGAATAATATTATATTTATTTATATATAACTTAAAATACATGTTAATAAGTGATCTGGATTAAAACATCTAGTGATAAGCAAACCTATTTTATCAGCTATGTGTTTACTTGACTTCAACTGTTTACGAGTGTTAGTGTTTACAATCTTTGGAGGTTCGTTGACTAGTTTAAACTCCTTATAGATCTTGTTGTATTCATCCTCGACCAGTTTATGTGGGGGTTCTGCAATACGTACGGGTATAGGTTATAGGGGTGTAAAGGTTATGTGAAGTATGGGTTATAGAGGTGTAAAGGTTATATAGTGTTGGGGTTATAGGGGTTTAAAGGTTATGTGAAGTAGAGGTGTAAGGGTTATGTGAGGTATAGGCTAATATTCATACTCTAGGACTATTTGTTCGGTATTCATAAACCAAGGCGTTTTGTTATTATATGTAAACCCAATGTTAATTTTTGTCCATGTCGATTTGGGTATCAATTGATTCTATTTTTTCTTCCATATTTTTGTTTATTTATTTTTTTGGTTACCTAATAAACTATATATTATTATTATAACTAACGTGTCTAACACGTACCATAAGCTGGAGCGTCTCGGTCTTTTTTTGTTGAAAATTGCTGCACCTTCTAGCATTTAATGTTGGAGTATTTCTGTAACAATGGTATACTTTTTTTTTATTTATATGTAGTATTCGCCGTGCGCCAGAGCTTTTAATAATACCTATAAATATTTTTCTATAGAAAAAATACCGCTATTACCTATATTGAAATCACATGACAATTACATTATAAACAACTAATTTTCAAATTTATATTCATTTTTATATACTTTTTAACCACGAACCTTCTTACTAATACACCTTTTTATATTTTATATAAACCCACACCATTTACTAAATGACAAATAACAACATATATGGATATAATCGGCTAATCTCACTGTATAAATAATAACTATAAAGATATTCGAATATGGTATATTGGTACTAAAATGAGATTTTATATATTTATGCTATTATAATACAATTTGTATAGTTGGAATGCTTATCAAATTCTATAATAGAATATCTTAGTTTTTTTTAATTTTTATTTAAAAAAAAGTTATGACCACAATTGTGAAAAAAAATTAGTAAAAATGTTAAATTTTGTAGATAGAAATTATGAATGTATTAATTTATTTATAATACATATTATAACATAACTCATTCAATAATGAATATTATATAATGAAATTAACATCATATATTTATTATAAATATAGCTATCTAAATATTTATAGAAATAAAAAAAATATCAGCATTTCTGACCAATATGGGGAAAATTGGGATTTTTTTTTTAATAATATTTTTTTTATCTAAAATTAATATAATTTATATTTTTACAAAGCTCTTTAAATTCTATAATATAAGTTGTATCTTGGTTTTTACAAATTTACAAAAGAAAAAAAATGATAGAACAAACTAATAATTTAAAATTTATAAAAAAATAAGATAAAAAGTAAAATATATTTTAAAAAATTTCTAGCGATTTAAATTCTTTAAAAAAACACTATTATTAATCCAGTCAATTGAAATTTTTTTTTTGTAATAGTGCGTAAACTTTTTTTTTTTCAAATATAAAATTTATCATATTTTTACATTAAAATAGTGAATAAATAACCATATGGTATACTATACATTATTTTTTTTTAATTAATTTCATGTAATAGTACACTCATATACTTATGTATATATATTTATGTTTATATTTTATTATAAATGATTTTTTTTTAATTAAAATTAAAATATTTTGTATTGTTCCAAAATTTCATGGAAATTTCCTGGAAAATCGAAAAAAAATATTGTACAAATATTATCTTATACAAAAATATATAATTCAAACTATAATTACAGATAAAACTACAAAAAAAAATTGTAATGATGTTAAATCGAAGTTTCAAATATTTCCTATCTCCTCCATGTTAAACTTCCTATCTCTTCATGTTAAAGTTTAATGAGGTGGCGCATCTCCAATAATTAATTTTTTTAATTTTTTTTTTGTATTAAATTTATTATGTTATCTAGTTCATATAAAAAAAAGTGCATCAATTTTCACAAAAAACTTACAGAGCCGCTCCAGCTTAACGTACCACCAACACATCCAACCTTTAAGCGTGGAGCGAAGTCCCTTCACCGCCAACACGTTGCAGATATGCTGAACACATACACCCAGCATTATAGCTAACGTGTCTAACACGTACCATCAACACATCCAACCTGTAAGCGTGGTACGAAGACCCTTCGCCGCCAACACGTTGCAGATATTCTTGAAGCTGACCGCGCGAGGGTCGTACACGCAGTCCAGTCGAGCTATCGCCCCGTTGTGACCGGGGGCGAGGGTAGATAACACCCGTACGTACAGCACCCCGGCTAGGTCTTGAGCGGCCCTACACTGAGCGGTGCTTATGGTACCGGAGCCGGCGTCGAGGTACACCCGTTGGAGTTGGTGCGGGGCTAGCGGTGGTACCGAAGCGGGGCCGGTGGTGGTACCCGGGGTGGGGGCGGGGGTGGCTACAGAGGGCTCCAGACGGTAGGCGATCGCGTCAAACTCATCCGTTTTACTGTCGTCCAATAGTCTGCGGTGATGTGGGAGGCGGAGGTGTTTGTGAGGCGAGGAAAACAATTGATGTTACTGTGGATGCTGACATTCTAGTAATGCTATTATATTATATTAATGCTTAATAAAGCAGATATATATATATATATATATATATATAGATTTTATTATTATGATTATTTAAGTTTACAATCGTTTAAATTCATCTGAAATATTAAAAATGATACATTTCGTACACACTTCTAAACACAAAGATTATGTTATCTAACAGTAGAATCTCTGAACTTGATACTAGATCAATTGTTATATATGTGTAAGAACATATGAATATATATACTTCATATTTTAATAGGTTATCAAACAACATTAATCCATAAATTAGTTCACATTTATTATATATACATATGTTCTTACACATGTATATATATATATATATATATATATATCATATAAATATACTTCATAAATATATATATATACATATATATATATATATATACATGTATATGTTTGTTTATGTTCATACAGGTATTTATATATTGTAATAAAAATATAATCCTGAAATGTACTTAGGTATTGCTTAAGTATTATGGCCACAATAAAAATGAACACATAATCTTAATGTATTTACTAATAAATAGGCATATTGATTATAAAGCTCTAAATCATTACTGCCATCAGGTGATTTATATGTTGTTGT
The DNA here is from genome assembly GCA_964019155.1 of Osedax fenrisi. NCBI lineage: Eukaryota > Metazoa > Annelida > Polychaeta > Sabellida > Siboglinidae > Osedax > Osedax fenrisi. The sequence continues at coordinate 6,441,373 of OZ025243.1, forward strand.
TGAGGCATTACTACACTGCTTGAACCATGAGATGCTAGCTATAGGGCCCTGTAATAGACATGTTGTTGTGTTACATGTAGTTATGATATATACATGAGTTTAGGGTGAATGATATTACAAGGTATGTTTTTATCAGGAAAATACTATATAAAACTTATATATATATAAATATATTTATATATATATAAAAATATGTATCTACAAAAAATATATTTGTTTACATATAAATTCAGCATATATTTGCATATATAATTTCTTATATAAATATTATTGTATAGGATTTTTTAGAACTATCATCTTATTGTATGAATTTAATCAGATTTGATAAACATATCACTATCATTTATTATTATAAATAAGAAACATAAATTCATAATTTTTAATGTCTATAAATATATAGATAAATAATATATTAACAAATATATATTATAAAAATATATTTTAAAAGAAAGTCATTATTTACATATTTTATATATAAATAAGTATTGCTTATATGGAATTATAAATGATAATATACAATTTAATCATATCATGCTGGTAAGTCACAACAAATGTTTGACATGTGTTTTGTGTAAGTGTGTAAACAAATGTTAAGAATATCAATAATGAAATATGTTTTTAAAGATTGCATAACACAAAATACATTAAAGTGGAAAAATGTTAACAATTATATTATAAACCTTTTAATATAAATAACAAATAAATATATATATTAAATTATTAAGTTTACAATTTAAATAAACAATAAATCAATAATAATAAGTGTCAACAAATTATATAAAATATATAGATATTATTATTATTTAAAATATGAACTAATGTTTTAATAACTAATGTACTAATAACCACCACATGTTTACTTGATGACCTTTCTTACTTAGTCATTACCATTACTTTTCGATGTATTTCACATAATTTAATAATTAATATAACTATACATATAATAATATGTGAAATATATCAAATGTCAAGAAATTTAGAAAGAATAAGTGATAATAAATCAATAAAATAATAATAATAATAATAATAATAATAAATAAATAATTTAAGTTATTATATTTTTATTTCCATTATAATATCATGAAATACTAATATTTATACTAATGCATAGAGCCCCTTAATATCAATATAAGACACACACAATATATGTACACCATTCTCATATAATTACATCTATTGATATCTATAGCCTATAGGTATGTCTATGTAGAGTGTAGATAATAAAGCATTATTCACTACACTGAATTTACTAGCGTTGTAAGTCAGAAATACATTATTCTAGCATTATCCTAGGACAATCTTTAGATATCTCCGTAATGTTCAATATTCAAATGGAATTCGATGCAATAAACTACTACTCCCTTCCCTTAGAGTTTCAAAACTAATGCATTATACCTTTAAAAAGAAATTTAAAAATTGTCTTATCGATCGAAATTGCTTCGCATCATAATTGTATCTATTTGAATCATATATTAATATATATCATATTTATACAATTTACTATATATTATACGAACATTACAAATTATGGAATTATTGCTATTAATAATTTGTTTAAATAAACATGCTAAACCACAACAGCACACCACCACAACACACACCACTACACATACCCCTACACACACTACTACACATACCCCTACACACACTACTACTCACCCCTACTACACACACCCCTACACACACCACTCACACACCACTACACACACCCCTACACACCACTACACTCACCACTACACACACCCCTACACACACCACTACACTCACCCCTACACACACCACTACACTCACCCCTACACACTCACCCCTACACACAACACTACACTCACCCCTACACACAACACTACACACACCCCTAAACACACCACTACACACACTACTACACATACCCCTACACACACCCCTACACATACCCCTACACTCACCCCTACACACACCCCTACACACACCCCTACACACCACTAGAGGGCCTTACCTGGCTGAGAATCCCATATCTTCGATGGCATCAATGAGTTCCGCTGCGTTGACGAGCGCGCGTTCGTAGATGATATCGGCGCGCTTCACCTCTAGGAACACGGTGACCTTTGACACGCCTTTCACGTCCGATATCGTGTTCTGTGTAACGTTGTCAATGTCATATACATTATTATGAACTCTTTATATCGGATCAATCATGCACTAATATATAGATATATATATATATATATATATATATATATATATATATATACGTTATGTAATTTATCTATTATTAATTACTAATTACTTTACGCAATTTACGAAAGTTTATATTCATTAAATTACTAGATAAACTAAAACAGGAATATGATTTCAAGTAAAATAGTTACACCCATTTCATTCGGGAGCCAGTTGTTTTGAGAAAATAAGCATTATTCTAGGATAATTCTAGAAAACATTCTCGCAAAACACTGTCCCCTGGTGGTGTATGATTGCGTAACCTCGATGTTTGCCACGCATGATTTACACGTCATGCCGAGAACTTCGAATCGGGCCATCGAGTACTGAGAACCAGGGGTCAAAGGTGAAATAGGGGTCGTACTACTAGCGCCGTCGTGGGGGGAGGGTGTGTTCACTTCACAGCTAGTTATCTTTATCTTATCGAGGGGAGACGCTTTACCAGCATTTCTGTGTGCATAGTTCATACATACATAAATACATAATAATAATAATAATAATAATAATAATGATAATATTCATTTATTAGATGTTTTTGTTGTTGTGGGTTGTAAAATAAACTTGAATAGAAATATTCGGGTTTTATTGCTGCTCTAAATGTCTTCAGATATAGCACCCTCATCTTTTATATTGTCATTGCCAGGTTAGATAGTAAGATATTCTGTATACACTTTACACCCATACACCAATGTTACCATTAATACTGAGCTAAATTACTAATGAATAATAGAGATTGAATATCCTCAGTGAGTAAACAATGTAGAAACAGTGCATAAACAGAGGTCAATGCTGACCACATCACATTAGGTCACATGCACATACACACACCAGTGAGTCATTATCATAATGACTCATCATTACAAAGATAGATATAGTGAGTAATCGGATTGAAATTCTCCTATACATGATCACCACACAGATAATAGAAGTATTACTGGGTGTGGCTAAATTAGTTTGTTATATGTATATGTTAGTGGGGGGGGGGCGTATCTAACTTGACGGGGGCGGTAATGGGGGCGGTGATGGGGGTGGAGATGAGCTCTGCGGTAAAGCCCATATCGTCGATTGCGGTGGTGATTTCAGCCCCGGAGACGTGGGTAGATAGCAACCATACCTCCGCCTGCTCGTGTTCTAGTGAGACTTTGACGTGAGCTACGTGGGGCTTATCTGGGGGGAGTTAGGGGGGTTAGGGGGTAGAGTTAAGGGGTTGAGGGGGGTAATGTTATGGTAGTACATTGGTAGCATTGGGTGAGGTATTAATAAGGGAGGCACGCGTAATTCATAAAACGAATCTACTAGCATTTGTATAGACATATTTGTCACCTTTTTGTGTATATGTATGTATGTCTATATATAGACACATATATGTGTATGTTGATGTATATGTATAGATATTGATATCAAAATATATTCTACTGTGTAGAATATATTATATAAAGGATGAGATAGGGCCATGTTGACAACTTATAACATAGGTCTCGTGCATGTAAAGTTAATAACTACATTTAAATTCATGTAATTGTAATTATTTAATTAACACAATGTTTATTATGATATTTATTTCATTATTATTGCTGTAGATTATGATTAAAAATTGACTACTAAACATTACAGGTATTAAAACTATTCGGTATAAAAAATATAATTTCTATTATTCGAGAATTTTATTTTAATATATGAATTATGCTGATTATAAAATTATTCTTTAATATATATATACAGTCTAATATATATATATATATAAAATCAATGACAATGAGAAGAGTCAACTGTGTTAATTGGAAGCTGTTTGCATACAAAAAATTAATATGAAAAATGATAATTAAAATATATGAAATATATTTTTAATTTAATACTCAATACATATGTTAAATTTAATATATTTAATATACACATATATTAGGCAATATAATAAACCTGAGATGATATTGGTGATATTCTTAACGCATGATTGACAGGTCATCCCCTTCACAGACACCAGAACCCTGCTATAACCCTCAGCCTCCACTGCATCGAAGCCCATATCATCAATGGTCGAGGCTAGTTGTGCGGGGCTTATAGTGGAAGGGGCGTGTTCTATCGCAGCTAGACTCTTCTCTAGTGACACCTGGTGGTGAGAGTGCTGGTTATACGGAGGAGGAGGTAACGGAGTTCTAGTGGGAGAGGATGGCACTCATCGACTGTTTATTAATAATAATTTATTTATTGATTTCAAAAGTTAATGTTATCAACTCAATGGCAATCGCAAATAATGATTCGATGATAATAATATGTTAGTTTGTTTTTCACATTATTATCATATATCTATATATCTAATTCTGGGTTTTGTACTTCGATATATATATATATATATATATATATATACTTTGCAATGTATGTTGCGTATATTGGTTTCAGATACATCGGTCATTGTTTGTAAATCAAATATTATATTGTTGAAGTTCCGTAATCAGTGGTAATCACTCAACCGTGAAGTAAAGTTTCCTATCACAATATAGGTAAGTAGCCCATGTCCTGTCCTTAATATAACATACTTCCTTCGACTACTACTACGCCCATGTTAGAATCGCACCAAATAATTAATACTAGGGTGTTGGAGTAAATACACATACACACGCATACAAATACACACACATACATACATACATATCTAAATAAATACAAATACATACATAAATACACATAAATTAATATTTACAGATATGTTTCATATACATATATATATATATATATATATATATATATTATATATATATATATTTAAACAATACAAATATTATGTTATCTTGGCATATCAAGTAATAACTACTCCTAGCCCCTGTTTTAGGGGTATTATAGGTCATGGAGTATAACCAATACTATATCACATGTGACCTCATGTATTAGTGATGAATTTATTGAAACAATAGATACTATAGTATAATGAACAACATTTGTCATCATATGTATTGACAGGGGTCAGTTAATGGGGTCGTAGGGGTCAGATAATGCTGACTCACGCGCGCGTTCACACACTATATGAGTCATATATAGAGTATTACTTGCACATTACACTGCTATTTCCTGTCTGGCCACATCCTGTTATAGAGTGTTGTTTATCATTTATACACTTTATTTAATAACAACTAAAAACTAAAGAACTTTATTGATAAATCCAATAATATATAGCAATTAATGTATAATAGCATAGAGGCTAGGTTTTATGAATAGTATTATATATATATATATATATATATATATATATATGTATTAAAGCAGTCTACTTAAAAAGTAAACAGGATATGAGTAGAGCATTCAAACGTATTAATTATTAAACTATTAGTAAACATCTAGAGAGTTTTTACATTATGTGATATATCACTTATTTTGTATTACGATATGATGATTCTATGAGATAAACTATGCATAATAATATATATATATATATATATATATATATATATATATATATATATATATATATATATATATATATATACATTTATATAATTATAGATTAATGAATATGTCAAGTTAGTAACATCTCAACATATGATATTGTTATTGAGGATAAAAATTTAATAAATACACTACAATACTAATGTCAGCTGTATAGGTAAACAGTTAGTATATAGAGTATAGCAATGAACTGAGTGATGGTAAGTATAGATAACTGCCCTTCCCTTTAACTATATCCATTGTACAGTATCCCTATCTATCTACGATGTAAAGGTATTGTATGGCATACTAATATAATTATAATAAAACGATTTATTTAAACACTCGATATTTAACAAACAAATTGTTCCGATAAAGGCATGCTTTTTTTTATATTTTAAATGCACCCTATGAATTAGATATAATCATTATATTAGTATCGTCATCATCATCGTCATCATCATCAACATCGTCATCAACATCGTCATCACAACTATTTCATATATGTATGTCATACATAATTACTAAGCTGAATGTATTATATTTACAAACTTGAATACACAAGCACTTGATTACATACATTAATAAAATACGTCCATTGTTATGTTGTAATACCACATGAATGCAGCCTTTATTACATAATGCATACCTATATTGACAAGTAGCTAGTACTAGTCTACTCAGCATTCTTTACACCTTTACATATTAATCATAACTCCTATAATAGCTGTCAATAATCTAGAGTATTCTATTGATTGTAATATTTCTAATTAATAGTTCATAATATTTTAAATAAGAAATATTATATATAAATTATATATATAATATTAGTATTTGGAATATTATCTTACTCATATTTAAATAATAGTTAACTCCATTATTACATATAAATATCCAAATTAATAAAGTAGTTCTATTATAGGATATATATATATATATATATATATACAAGAAACATAATTCACAAAGGATATAATACATATATAATATAACATATAATTAATAATTCTACATATTAACTATTTTAACTAACTAAACCTAATTAACTTGAATACTAGCTGCATTACTGATGAGACATGGATACTCTACTACAGTAGGATCAATAAGGACATACTATTGATGACATAATAATCAATAAGCACATACTATTAATCATGATAATAACTGATGATATAATAATGAACTTTACGGATATAACATAATGTTGAATATAATAGTAAACATGCCATGTATAGTATACCAGGTTTAGTATTCTAGCTATAGTATACCAGGTTTAGTATTCTAGCTATAGTATACCAGGTTTAGTATACATAGGTGTATAGGTGTATGAACACAAACAAATGTCTGCTAATCCTGATGATTACAGTGTTGTTACTGATAATTAACTAATGGCCACTAGTAATGTCACAATAGTAGAGGCAGATATCACTGTTATCACAGATTCACCATAACAACATTGACATCATGCAATAGTAGTAGTACTACTTAGTAGTATTGATTATATTATCATATATATAAACACACACACACACACACACACACACACACACACACACACACACACACACACACACACACACACACACACACACACACACACACACACACACACACACACACACACACACACACACACACACACACACACACACACACACACACACACACACACACACACACACACACACACACACACACACACACACACACACACACACACACACACACACACACACACACACACACACACACACACACACACACACACACACACACACACACACACACACACACACACACACACACACACACACACACACACACACACACACACACACACACACACACACACACACACACACACACACACACACACACACATACATACATACACACCCACACACACATACACACATACACACATACATACTTGCACACTTAAGCCCATGAAAACACTTACAATCCCATTAATATACATAGCGGCACCCACACACACACTATCAAATGATATATACTAATGTCTCCCCCCCTATATGATGTCATATCTACATCAAGGATCATGCTGCTGCTACTGCTGCTGACCTATTCGTACTGAAGTGTGCAGGTGTCACTGTGTTGATCTGATATCACATTAGTGGTGGTGGTGGTGGTGAGGTGTTAGTAGCGATGCATTATGGGTAAATATTATTTACTAAATAATATACTGACCTTCGCATTATCGATATGGATTAGAAGATGTATACATGAGTATTTCATGAAATACTATTTCTAAAATAAATGTGTATTTATCTATGGGTGTTTAGATACGGGGCATCAGTTGTTCTATGAAAATAAATAGTCCTAGAATAATTCTTAGATATCTCCTTAATGTAAGGATCATCCTAGGATAATTCTATGAACATTTATGTTCTCAGACCAACTGGTCAAATATTATATTATTACGTAATATTGTGTAGGTTAGAGTTCAGTTTAGGTTTATAGAAGCATGACCCTTAACCCCGATCAGGAACTGGTATTATATTGAGAGTAATGTTATAGAAGAGTAATTGTTGTAAATGAAATACACTCGATGATAAGGTCACACACTAGTTTCAAGGTCATCAGTAATATTATATGTGTGTGTGTGTGTTTGTAGTGCTATAAATATTTAAAATATGTAAGCATGTATAGGTGTACTACTTGTATTCAGAAGCCCAGACACATGTGTGTGTGTGTGTGTGTGTGTGTGTGTGTGTGTGTGTGTATGTGTGTGTGTGTGTGTGTGTGTGTGTGTGTGTGTGTGTGTATGTAAAGAATACTGAATGTAGGTTATACTTAAACAGAGTATATTTGACATGAATACCTGAATACATGTGTACAGTTATATATACAGTTTGACATATGTACTTTGGCCTACATTTATACAATACATTGATTTCTCTAATGTGTCAATAGAATATTTTATAATAACTAATATAGCTTAACATATTCTGAATAGAATTACATTATATGTACATGGCATAATGATGATGAGGATGATAATGTATATTTAAGTTTATTTAATATATTAATCATTATAAATTATACATTTCCGTGTTATAAGTAGAACATATTTCAACTATGTATACTCTTAATTATACATTTGATTGAATAAATAATCAATCAATCAATCAATTATTTAATACTGAAAACTATTATATGATTGTTTTTAATAAATAATTATATATATATATATATATATATATATATTAGGAAATGACTAATCTTTCAAAACTATTTAATATACTAATGCATAAAATGTATACATACATATATATATATATATATATATATATATATATATATATATATATATATATATACACATAAGTTTATATATTATATACTTAACATTTAAATATAACTACAAATATAGTGTTAAAGGTAATTGTAAAAAATAAAATTATACATTAATATGATAACATAATTATATATAATTACAAATATAATGAATGATATATCAGCTAGATATTAGTTGTATATTGAATTATTATATTATTACTGTCAACATACATTCTGATTATGTCTACTAAGTATACTTTTTAAGTCTTGTTCCAAGCTCACTACTATATACAGGGTATATTATACAGTGTAATATATATATATATATATATATATATATATATATATATAGATAATACCCATAGATTTATAGTGTAAACAATAAATCTATGATAATACCTGATGGCTAGTATTTGTTAGTGTAATTCATATGCATGCATTATAACCATGGTTACAATAAACAATGGCAATTACTATTATATATCATACAATAACAACTACTTTGTGTGGGGGATTATGGGTTACTTTGTGTGAGTGTTGTGTTTCATTGTATGTAAGTAAAGTTTTTTTTGTAAGTAAAGTATCATAGCAGTACAGAACAATACATCAAGAACAATATAACAAATTAGGAGTGCATTGTAAACAGTGAACTAAAGCCATATATTGCAGTAGATGTTGGAGAGTGTCAAACCCCATCTATAGGTATAATAGTGGTGGTAATACTGTACAGGTCGTGGATAGGGTGGCCATATACAGGGGAGTATATAATTACGTAATATTGAATCATAATAATTTAAAAATAAATTGATAGATAAAAAATAATTGTAGAAAATCATAGCCATAATTATTAAATTAAATTAATAAAATAATCTATTTTATTATTCATAGTGATTTTGTAACAAAACCTAAATACTTCCGCAACATGCCACACTACATCATCATTGTAATACATGAAGTATGATAGTGTGTAGCCTCCAGTAATTAATCTACTATATATATAGTAATTAATATGGCCAATATTATACTAGACTTTTTGGCACTCCTTTACTAATGTTAAATCTTAGCCTCTAGGAATTATCAGATTCAAAAACTAAGCTGGGTTGATTGATAACACGGGCTATATCTGAACGCATGGATAGAGCTTACACATTGAAGTGTCTCATGTCATATTTACTACAGCGTATGACAGAGTATATGATATAGATGTCAGCCTCTAACATAGTATAAAATATAGATGTCAGCGTCTAATAGAGAAGTACGTGAAGCTTAGGTAATGAGACAAGTTTACAGGAATATAAACTATAACATCTATTCTATATATTGCAATTAAACTACATGTGTGGTATTGTTCAGTGTATACAAACACGCAATATACACGTACACAAACAAAACAAACGCCTATAATCGTAATTTGTCTTCTGTATATTTTATTAATATGATTAATGAGAAAATTATGATTCATTAAAGTAATTTTATTAATATAATTTTATCTAAATTTACGTATATACTGAATGCGTATGAATACAAAATTTATTTTTCGCAAATATTTAAATACTTTTATATGATCGTTTTATATCTCAAAAAGTTTCTATATATACTTGTTTCAGCCAGTCTTCTATATAAACTTATTCTATAATCACTAAGGGCGCTGGAACGATTTTTTATGTAGGTGGGACCAACCAATCAAAATAAATGTTGTGGTAAAATTAGGGGGGGGGGGAATAATACATAGGAGGTCCCCCTAGATTTTAAACTAGGGGGGACATATCCCCCCGTCCCCCTTGTTGCAGGTCCCTAATAATCACACCCTACTTATTCCCATTACAGATTTATTGGCTTAAACCTTCACATCGTGAACTCCCGCAAGCTTTCCTATGACGCCCTCGATGTTCTTCACGCATGATTGACAGGTCATCCCTTTCACGGTTACCACGGTTACGGATCTATCTTCCATGACGGCGTCTATTCCCCTGCGGATATAGCAATAGGCTTAGGTTACAGTGTTAACGATGCGGGAATTAGAGCTCCAATCAGATTATTATATGTACAGCGGCATCAGATCCAATTGGTTGAGACGTTGTCCCTGTATCGTTAACACCTCTGACTTAGAGATACTCTTTTAGAAGTGGATCGAGAACTAACTATTCTACGTAACGTAGACATAGATAGTTCATCTAGATTCGTATGTATGGGGTTTCTTTTGTTAATTTTCATTTAAATGATCGATTAAACAATTTAAATATTTATATATTAAATAATATATATATATATATGTAAATAGGAATATTTACTATTTATACAATATTTAACTTTTATTAGAAATAATTTAAAAGTTTATGTACCATTAAATTAGCAAAAGAAGAATACTATTTAAAATTAAAATTTTAAATAATTGTTAACATCATATAATTTTATATTAAATTAATTAAGATGAACGAATTGCTAATAATTTACAAATTAATAAAGAATTTTAATACATGCATAAACAATTATATATATAATATATTGAAATTTAAATAGATATGTACATATAATTTTATTAAGTTTAAAAAATTTAATTTTAATTAAATTTAATAAATATATTTAATAATACCATAATTATTCATAGTATATATACATTTTGTTTACATCGAAATGGATATTATATGTTATATTATTATGATGAATTTATAATTTCAATATTATTTCCAATAATATAAATGATGTTTTCTCATTCATATATAATAGTAGACGTAATGAAATAATAGCGAACGTTAAAATATATTCTAGACTGTTAGATGTATTAAATGTATAAATGTATTATACAATATAACTGTAATATAGATACTCCATTACAATAGGTGTCCTATGTAATAGGTTTACCATTGATACAGAGTTTATATGATACTATAAATGTTATTGTTTAATTTTATAACCATTTTATAATAATATGATAATTATTCAATAAGTAAATTGGTTTCATTATGATTATGTTCTATAATATAATACTAACCAGGTAACAATATAGTATGCATATAATTAATATATCCTATAGTATACATATACTATTATAATATTTATATATTATATAAATACAGGCCTATTAAAAGAATAACGATCTCGTTAATAATTTGTACGAAAATATTACTATAGTAACTATAGCCTATGGTAGCTGGATAAAGGCTGCATATACAATCAGATATATTTAAAGTAGGTTAGATTTTACAAAATTGTAAAGCGTACATAAAATGAATGTAATCATTATATTATGGGATAGTCGGTGACGGGTCAAAACTAACGCGCAATATTTTAAAAAACAAACGCGTGAAGCGGGAGTTGAATCATTGAATTGAGTTTAAGTTGATCATAAAATTCGAATTAGTATGATACAATGTATATATTATAGAAAGGACATACGTCCTTTATTGGATATATATATTCATTTCTGTGTATACGCGACTCCCGCCTATTGTATCGCGTTGTTTACTTTTTAACTCTCGCGCATTAGTTTTGACCCTGATTCGTATAATCTATACCGTATTGTTGTATATAGTATAGTATATTATATAGTATACCGTCTACAAAATACAATATTGTTTCATATAATGATTTAATCATTATAATATAACAACGAATAGGAATAGGTTAGCATATATTTAATATGATAAGATTAATGTTTTGATATGTATTTCTAATGAGTGTATCAATGATACACTGTATCATACATTGTATGATTCATACAATGAGTGCAATACTGTATACACCGATATTTTATTATATTATATTCACGGATATTAAATTATATATAATATATATATTATATAATATATAATATAATATATATATATATACCATATATAATTATTATAATAATAATAATAATTATAATAATTTATATTATAATAATATATAAATGAATATAATAATTATTATATAGTAATAATAATAATAATAATACTATTAGTAATAGTATTACCAGGGAGTAACAGTACTCCCTGGTATTACTAATAGAATTAGTAATAGTTACTATTATAGTTACTATAATAGTATTAGTAATACTATTATTACTTATGTAATATAAGAATTATATTAACTTACTTATCTTAATAATTAGTATAATTCAATCTTACATTATTAAATAAATACCCATGTAACCTTAAAGTAATAATATATTAAATATCATATTTAATTATTAAATTAATAACTATAGAGTATAACTTATACTCAGTATAAGTTACTTAGACACTTGTAATTGTCTAAGAGTATTTTTAATTGAATTATCTTAATATAATATTACTATACGTCGTATAATATAATTATTATAATAAGTGTAATAACTTATAGTAACTATAAAACTTAGAAGTTATATACTTAATATACTACTATAAATTACCATTGACTTGTATTGGGACCCAATACAAGTCAATGTACATTACTTATAACTCATACTAAATTATATATCTATTTATTTTATTTGAAACAATTATTAATACATTATTAATATACTATAAGATATAATATATGAATATAATAATTAAACAATATATTGTATTGTATTATACAATGTATAAAAATTAAAATTATATTATATAATTTCAATATTGAATATATTGTATTCTTAAAGTACGTTGATTATTTAATTTATAAACATATATACCTAATAAATTAAAAAAATGTATTAAAATATAAAATATTAACTTTTCGATTAAACTCAAATATTACTAATTACGAAATATAGTACAAATATAAAGAATGTTTGGGCATATTATGTTAATATTTAAATGAATTTAATTTTAAATAATTGTTATTGATTTCAAAGTACCTGTTTATGTATAGATGGCGCCTATTAATAAATAATATTAAAGAGAATATAAGAATTTCTTATACATTTATTTAAAAAAAATATATAGTTTAATTTATCTAGTATAAGCATAGATATGTATAAGGGTACCCTTATACATATCTATGAGTATAAGTAATAATATATTAAATATCATATTTAATAACTATAGAGTATAAGTTACTTTGACACTTGTCATTGTCGAGTATTTTAATTTTAATTATCTTAATATAATATTACTATACTTCGTATATGATTATTATAATAAGTGTAGTAACTTATAGTAACTATAAAACTTAAATAAGTAGTAACCTATACTATAAATTACTTATTTTATTATATTATAAATACCAAATTATATATCTATTTATCTTATTTGAAAAAATTATTAATACATTATTAATATAATAAATAAACAATATATTATATTGTATAAAAATAAATATTATAATATATAATTTCAATATAATATTGTATTCTTATTGATTTCAATGGACCTGTTTATGTATAGATGGTGCCTATTAATAAATAATATTTAAGAGAATTTGTTAAACATTTATTTAAAAAAAATATACTTGCATATAATTGTATATACACCATCGATATAAAGAAACTTTCTTTATATCGATGATATATACACATAATTGTATACATTTTAATTTAAATATTGATTAAACTTGAGATATAATAGTATTGAAAGACAATTGGAAATTTATAATATTTATATATAAATGAAACAACCTTTTTATATTATCATTCATATTAATATAAATACTATATATATATATATATATATATATATATATATATATATACACACACATATATATATATATACACATTTATAAACATATAAATAGAATATAACACTTATATATATATATATATACATGTATATAAATATATATTTTATATAATAAAATTTAAAATTTCATAGAAATTACAATTCAAATTTATTTTTTATATAAAACCTAATAATGATTATTTCATAATAATCACTGGAATATAAAATATTCTAAATATAAAAAATATTTATGACAATAAAAACAATATAAAATAATCAAACACATTTGAACATTAACGATAATAAAATAACGTAATAAAGTAAATAAGAATAACAAGTTTAATTGTATGATATGGCACTAATCTAAATTATAGATTGTGAATTTGAGATTGTATATCTCAATATAATGTGATTTTATTCACTCATGATAAAAATAACTAACAATAACTAAAAAATATATATAATTATTTCACAGTTGCAAGTAGAAGAGCCATTATCGCGGCTGAAATTCCTCCAGATATTGGAACCGTCACAAGCCAAGCTAATATGATATTTCTGAATACAGACCAGTCGACATTAGCTTTGGACCTAAATAAAGGATTTCAATTATTATTATTATTATTATTATTAATGTGTATATTCTATATAAATATGCTTGTATTACACCATTATTATAAATATATTTTCTTATTTCATAATTATTATTATATCATAAATATTTGATATTTTTGTTATACGGATATTATTAATATAAGCTACGTATAGCTTCTGAATATCCTACTGTATATTAATTTAATATTCAGTAAATAAATATTCATTCATTCAATTATAATATTTATCTATATGTAATAATTATTAATTAAATAATATATTGTTTATATATAATATTATTAGGGTTATTATTAAATGTAATTCTGAATCTATTTCTAGGCTGCATTATACTGATTGATCAATTAAATACACATTAAACTTTAAAAATGGAATAATTGTGAATAAATTCTAAATTATATGTATATATATTATGGGTATTGATCAAAATATGTTGCTCTTATAAGAAAAATAGACTATTTTTATAATGTTTTGTTTTTTAATTTTAACAAAATATGTAGATAAAATGAATATAAAAAAACTTAATAATTTAAATTGATAATATTATTCAAATTTTTTATATTTATAATTATATATAAAAATTATGCATTATTAAATAAATGATATGAAGTATGTGAGCGTGAATTAAAATGCATATTTTTATCATTTCCAGTATAGAAATACATGTTAAATACTATTTAATTAGATAAAATAGATTCATATATGTTAATGTTATTATAAACAAATTATTTTTTGAATGCACTAAATAATATAAATTATTCCTAGGAGCTATATAAACAATATAACTAGTTAGATTAGTATCAAGGATATTACATCTGCTAAGGCATATTCTGTGTAATTTTTATTTTATGTAATTGTATAGTATTGGTCTATAAGAGTACATATTTTAATTATATACAAATGAAAATACTATTTTTAAATCAATGATTTTAATATGATTATATTAAAATCCTAATATAATATATTATACATTATATTATTTAGATTTACGATATACACAATATAGACAAATATCTTTCAATTAAAACCAAATATATAAATAAATATGTCTTTTTATCAAATATGTATATGGAAATAAAAATAAAAAAATATGAATTTTCTAAATTTGTAATCTATTTGTGAAATCAGGTGGAATTATGTCAAATAACGCATGTGATCTTAAAATATTATATTTTGTTGGTGTTAATTACAACATGTTCTAATCAGAATTAAATCTTTATATAAATACATGCATAATTATACTGACAAATACAATTACATACACCATGAACTTTATAAGTCAATCAAAGTTATAAAATATTTAAAATACAAATATTGTATCTTTCACATTTTTCTAATACATATTATATAAGTATACGTAATTTAAGGGTCAGAACAAATCTTTATAATAGCATTTTATTGTAATAATAGTCTGCGAAAATATGTATTTTAAAGAATAATGACTTACAAATTAATAATTTATTGTACTATACATATACTATTAATATCTAATAGAATATTTACATTATACGAGTGTATGACAAGTATAAGATATTGAAAACTTAATTAATAATTGTAATAAAACTGAAATATACCATTTTATGTGTGATATTTATAATTTATTACATTTTTAGTTTATTTATATTTCAAAATATAGTTGTATATCGTCATCTATATATTAGATATGTAGTATCACAATTTTATAAATATTCATAAAGTGTGCAGCTAAAATATCATTTAAAACAAAATTCACACTTTTTTTGGTGATATATGCTTCTAATTTTTACTTGCATTTTGTGGATGGATTTTTTCCGAAATAATTGCACAAATTTATTGCCCATGTGAAAGTCGCTAAGATATAACAAATTAACTTACTAAAATATGTATACAGTATTATTCAATAATATAAATAAAGACAAATTTAAAGTTTATGAACAATCGAATAATTCTATTAAAAAAATGTATTAGTTTATATTTTTGATCAATATAAATCGAAACCTATTACATAATTAAATAATCATAAATATATGTAAGGGTAATTTTATTAATTTTTATTAATACATCTATAATTGTCCTATCAATAAATCTACTTGATAATAATAAATAAATAATAATTATTTAGAAATTAGGTTATATTTTTTATATCTTAGGTATTAGATAAAATCTCCAAAATGTTATGAAAAGAATAATCATTACAATCATATACATCTTATAAGTATACATATAATGATCATCATTAGATTATGATCTTTTATTTATTTTATTAATATTTTATTATATTTCACATAATTAGTAAATTTAAAATCTAAATATTATTTCTATTATACTATAAATATATACTATTCATTACGAAGAGAAATATTACCTGAATCTTCCGACAAATACAACTGATCCAACTTTACAATGGGTAGTACTAATAGGTATTCCAATATTAGATGCTACTAATACTGTTAGTGCAGATCCAAGTTCAATACAAAAACCACTATAATAAAATGAAATATTAATATAATATATAAATAAGTACATTTAATTATTTCTATTCTTCAAAATTAATTAATATGAATATTTATACTATTATTAATATTAATATAAATTATATAAATATATTTATCAATAGTTATATTTTCGCAATCTAACATTAAAATTATAATATTATTTATTAAAATGTATAACATATTATAATATAGTATAACATATTGTTAACATTATTGTACGTCATTAGATGTTTTTTAATAATAAATTATTATTATTATTAATATGAAATATGATATTTAAATAATTTTAGATAACTATTTTATACCAAGAAATAAATGTAATGTAAAATATTTATATATCTAACGATCAAATATAATATCATTACATTATATATAATTATTGATATTATATTTAAGTTTATACTTTTTATTAAACAAAATTATAAAATAATTAATAATGATTGTATATACCTTGAAGGTGTAATTTTAGTGAGATCTTCACCCATAGTTTTGATGACACGTCGACCATATATCCAAAGACCCATAGATATTCCAACTCCACCATAGAGCAGTATCCAAATAGGAGTCGTGGATTGTGCAGAAACCGAGTCATTTTTATAAATTAGCCACAGAGAAACTAATGGTCCAATAGCATTACTGAAAAAATGGATAATAATATAAATAAATATATTTATAATTAAAAAAATAATGTATATATAATATTTTATGATAAATTATAACCAATTTAAAAATATTTTACGAAGCAAAGATATAACACTCTCTATTTACGCAAAGTGATTAGTATTCATATATCTCGCTGCTAGCAGCAGTATTGAAATTGATTTAGGTTTGTTGTGATTTACATATAACAATGTTTTCATTGTTCTATTAAATTAAATGCAATATAACTTAGCTTTTACTCGCCAAATAGTTATGTATAGAATTTAAAGCCAAAATATCCTATTTATTTGTTATATATTTGTAATGAACATTTAGTTTTCATTATATAAATAATAATTAAAAACATATTATTTTCATTTTAATAGTGTATATTTTGATATCAATTTACATTAATAACAAACAAAAATTCCTAAAATTTATCCTATATAGGGTACCCCGTCATATTTTGTGTACGAAATTGAATAATACAATTTTGCTTAAAACTTAAAAAGTGTTATATCTTTCCTAAAAAAAACCGTTTAATATTGAATATGAATATCTACATGTGTATCATGTATAAAACTTACGTATATATATATTGTATAATGCATGAGTTTATAATAAAGTATAATTATGTAAAGATTAGGCTTTTAGTAATGTAATAATTGTATATCAACTAGCACCTTATAGTTGAATTATATGAATTATTGCTTTAGGCTGCTGTAATATATTGTATTATTCATTTATATCAATAACGTATTATAGTACAATATGCAAATATTTCAACTTTCTAATTTTTATTAAAATTTAATTAAAAAATAAACAAAAAAAGATACATTTTAAAATAACTTTTTAAATTAATACATATAATCACTAATTAATTTGTTATAATATTAAGGTAATTTAATAGTAAACATATAAATATTATCAAGTACAAAATTAATATAAATATTCATAATGTTGTATTATACCTGACGTCGTTACCACCATGCGCAAAAGATCCAAATATTGCTGTTAATACTTGTAAGAATGAAAATATTTTAACTGTCTCCGGTGTGTCAGATATTTCATCACGGTTTTTTTCCAATTCATTTGTCTGGTAATACATTCAAATAATTAATTATATATTAATGAATAAATATTATTAAATAATATTTATATATTAAATATAGATATTATATAAAAAGCTTTAAATTATATATAAATTATATAAATTATAATTTATAAATAAAATATTTATATAATAATAATAATCATATCACAACAAAACTAATATAAATTACAATCATTATTATTATTCATTTCATAAACTGTAAGTTTTTTACTTTTTTAGTGTTTCTTAAATGTTATCTCAAATTGAATCATTTATTTATTATATAAATATTATTGAAATGCAATAATTTCAATGTATAAACAATGGTAATGATTACTTTTTACATCCATGTTATAATACTTTTTATTAGATAATAATATAAATACAAATTATCTACAGGTGCCAAAGTAAATTAGTAGATTTAGGCACAATATAATTGTATCATTAACAGTATAATTTACTATAATGTATTAATTACTTATTACGTAGTACACAAATTATAAATTATAATATGTTTTTCAAAATTATAAATTAAATTTAAATTAATAGTTAGATATATAATATATATATATATATATATATTTTTATTTTATTTTTATTTTTATTTGGTGGAGTCCTTTCGGGATGAAATCCCATCCAGGAACTTAGATGAAGTTTTCACTTATATCCATATATGGCTCTAATGTCACTTCGAAGCCGCTCTCATGTTAAGGCATTCATGGTTTTAACGAGAGCTTTTTTCATAAATATTTAACTTTGTTTATTAATTAAATTTATTTAACTTCATTACAATTAAAATAATAGATTCAATTTTACATTAGATCATTCAGCATGATCTAGATACATATTAGTTAAAATTATGAATTTAACATTTATATATGTTCATATCACAATTATATTATATAATATATTTCCACTCAAAAAATGGTTCAATATATGTATATGATTTATATCAATTATATGAAATATACAAATATTTAATATAATATTTAATATAGTATTTGATAAATAAGAGTTGTATATTGCTGAATAATTATGATAATAATGATTGTTATAATTATATATGCATTAGATATTCTAGATATAATAATTAAATATATGGTTATTTCAAAATATTATTCTTATTACCAAGTTATATAATATTAGTTTTACCATATTAATATTGCATCAAAGATAAATAAATATATAAATCTATATTCTATACGTAAATATTATAATTATGATGAATTATAAATATATATTATATGTATTACACCTAATGTATAATATATATATATCTACATACATATATGTACAATGTATAATGTACATGAATGTATATTTATAAATATAAATAATTTGTTAAGCATAATCACATCTAAAATTAGCATTACAACCTAAAAAAGTGAATCAAGGTTCAAATGAAGCAATTATTGAATTGAGAAGTAATTACAGGATATAAATAATATAGTAATGAATAACTAATGTGACAATGAGCTTCTAATACAATTAATTCACAATAATTATTATTCAGATAATGTAATAACTAAAATTCTAACTTCTTTAATAGCATGAGTTAAACCATTCCTTTCTACATCCTTTTGTATAAGTCCATTATCTGAAATTGTATAATTAAGATTATAATTATATAACTATTATAATTAGTATATAGACTTACTATTATTGGAAGTTTTATTTGCATTATCTTTATTTTCTTCAATATTTAACTTTTCTTCATCACCTGACTATTACAATATGTAAATATTAATATAGTTCATAACAAAATATGATATACACATAGTATATATATATATGTAATGTAATTAGATGAAAATATAATAATAGTGATAAATAATATTTGTAATCGAATTTAATATATTTTATATTTAGTAATTAAATTATAAAAATAAATATAATATAATATATTACATAATATAATATTAAAGATAATAATCTAAATATATATTGGCAGCATATAATTAGATTAACATTGTATATAATTTATGTAATGAGCATCAAATTATTATATCTGAATTCAGATAATTAATAAATTAATATATACAAATCATTTAAATTATTATTTAAATGAATTAGGGGTTCACACAATATTTGTTATCAGTAACTATTGAGCAATTATCTAAAAATGTCATAATTGAAATTGCCTGATGTTCTATTTTATGTAGACATTTTTTTCGTACGCACATGTTCCATTTATCAAGCAAGAAGCGAGCAATTTTTATGTTGTTAGTGATTGACAGTTCATTGAAACATATTTAACTAAGATTATAATTATATAATCTTTGAGTTCATGTTTTTTTGGTGTGTATGCTAATTTTGATGACTGGTAATTATTAAAAAATGTTAACGATGAAATTGCGCGATAATTGCTGATGAAATGTGGTGTGAACCATACCTTGGGGATAGAAATAAATAATAACCTCAGCAGTCATTAGAGTGTCATTAAATGTTTCTTTATCTACAATAGATGCATGTATTAATGTTAGGTCTAATTAAAATAAATTTAAACCAAACCAATAAATGGAAAATATATGTAGTTCTTAAAAAATATAGAATGAAAATAATAAAAAGATAATATAGTAAATTTCTAAATAATAATATATTGTGAGTGCAATATTTGTTAAATAAAGAGTATACATGTATATTTCAGAAATACGAAATTCTATTTATAATTTTACATTGTTTATAATTAATTAATATTCAAAAATAATAAATATATATTATATGTCATAATTAAATTTAAAACATAATAATACTCAATATAGTAGTAATATTGAATATACAATTTCTGTCATTAATTTACAATAAATATTAAAATGTATCTTTAGTAGAAGAACTATATATAACTGAAATATACATGTAGAAATATCCATGTAAAATATAGAACCAGGGATAGAAACATGTATAAAAGAAATTATCTATTATTTTGAATATTAGTTTAAATTACATTATTCTATATTAATTTTGAAAAATGTTGAAAAGAAAATTTAAATAAGTATCACCTAATAATATGAATTGTATATAGAGTGATAAATAAGGTCACCTTTAACACAATAAGGTAGTAACTCATTAGGATATTGTTCTATGAACAACCTCTCATTCTCCTTATAATTTCCTTTATAATTAAATGTTTAATATTAATATAAATAGTAAGTAATATCATTATAACCTTTTACTGAACTAGTTAATGAAGTATTTTGTATCATTGCAGGATTATTTTCTTTCGCGTAATCAACAGATTTACAATGATCTATTGATTATTAGACATTTATTTTAATATAAAATTTAGGATACATATATATATATATATATATATATATTCATATGTATATTATTGTTAATTACCATTAATATGATTACGGATGTATGGAACAGCAAACACCCTCACAATAATAGCAGCAATAGCACCGATGACCAGACTGATTATTGTAGAACCCCACCATGGAATTTCATGTAAATGCAGCACTAGTAATAATATATATATTTTATATTATAAATAATCGATAATATAATTTAAATTATTAAATATTACAAACTTTCTGGACCATCGATAATTATAGAAAATAAATTTATAGAGATTGTTACTGCATAGAATACAGGCAAAAGTTTTAGACCTGGTTCTAAAGGATTACGCTGTAAAAGTGATGACATATTAACATTTAAATTATATATACACATATGGCATAACTACAAGACAATATATCAAACCTTATTAAGTACAGTGTATTTACAAATATAGAATATACTAGTAGAAACAATACCAGCAAGTATAGGAGACACAAACCATGAACCAACTAAAGTTATATAATTATATTTTAAAATGTTATTGATTATATATTGATCAATCATAAAAATTAAAATAATATGAAATTATACATGGCTAGTATATAATACAATTTAAATCACTAGCATAGACTATATTTAAATTTATGATACACGTTTCTATTTCCTAAATATATGTACACTAAATATATGGCCTATAATGTACATATATCTAGGATATAGAAGAATTTTAAAATAATTAGTAATACTAACCGATAGTCATTAATTTATAGAAATTGATTCCTTTAAAACCGTGTGCCACAAGAGCAAATCCTATAGTGGCCCCAACAATAGAATGAGTACCAGATACAGGTAGTCGTAGTGCTGTAGCAGCTATAAGCCATACACATGAACCTAGCATCATAAAGTTAATCAAGTTATATTATTATTTAGCGGAGATATTTTTATAAATTAACTCTATATAATGTATTATAAGTATATTTACCAGATAAAGCTGCAACATTGCCCATCATCAGTTCTTGAGTATTATTTTGGTATGGTGTTATGTCAATAATTCCTTTTCTGATTGTATCAGATACCTTAGATCCAATTAAAACAGAACCAAGAGTTTCAAATATCGTAGCTAATATACAAGCTGTTCTTATTGTTAGTACCTGTATATGAAATGTATAGTAATATAGATAATTTATTGAAATATATAATCTATTACATTTTATTAAAAATTGCAAATATAATTTGTATTATTTAAATTCACACACTGATAAATAATTATATGCATCACATGCAATTTAAATGTTATATAAATACACTCATGTTTAATAATATGATTAGGTTACACGATATATATATATAATTAATGTTTCTTAAATGTACTCATAATTACAATGAGTGATATAACCTTTGACCCTACACTGGTACCAAATGAATTTGCAACATCGTTAGCTCCTATTCCAAAAGCCAGAATAAATGCAATTATGAAACCAATGATTACCATCCATACTTCATCAATTATATATTCCATTTCTGAAGTTATCCTAATGAAAAAATATATAATTATTATCAATTATAATTTATAATATTAAATACACCACATGTATGTAAATCTAATTGATTAAAAAAATATAAATATTATATTAATAGATAAAATAAATATTATTAACATATATAAAAATAAAATAACATTCAATTAACATATAATATTTATCTATATATAATATATAAAAAATCAATAGATAACAAATTTATAAATCATTGACTTAACATGATGATGATGATATAAATTGATTAGGTATACAAATAAAGTGATAAACATTCCGTGTAGTGCACTCAGATCACAATAAACAAGAACTATAACAATAGTTTAACATACAATATTATAATACAAATAAAAAGAATAAAAATAAAAATAATGGGATATACAAAATATAAATTTAAATAGAAGATTTAAGATAGGATATAAGCTTGGTAGTAAAGTAAGGCTAAGAGGCAATATAGATTCTGAATAATGGAAGTGAATTCCACAAAGGTAGGATAATATGAGAATGCGCATTTCTGGAATGTTAGGGAAGATGGAGGTAAGTAGATAATTGTGAAGCCCGAGACATAATGAAGTGTGTTTGTTAGGAAGTAAAACTGATAAATAATACAGAATAGATGAATGAATAGATTTACAAGGAGTCTAAATAGAGATTGCTTATGAAAGGGGAACAAGTCGGATAGATTTTGTAGAGTCAGTAGTGCGGAAATGGTCCCTAATACGAATATTAAACACTAAACAAATACAACAATTAATTATTCTATTTAGAGGAGCAAGTGATAAAGCAGGGAGGTAATAGAACATAGAATAAGAGTAATGTAAACTAGATAGAACTAATGAATTTACAGACATAGGTAAGAGAACGATTTCAATTTTGTAATACAACATTTCATTAGATTTTCAACAGATTATTTTTTGCAGTTTTAGATACTTTAAAAATATGTGTGGAGAAATATAGATTATAATCAAAGGATACAATGAGGTTTTAAATTAACAGGGAAGGACAAACAATATGACTATTAATAAAAAAAATGGAGGAAATTACGATGAATGGATATATTGTAGGTATATTAAGAAGGGATATCTTTGATGTATTAAAATAAGGTAATTGGATAGAAGCCACATTGTAATTCATGAGGCATATTCAATTAGTTTGGAGTTATCAGAAGAAGAGGTGGATTTGAAAGAGTTGTATATCATCAGCATACATAATATGTATTACATATATTAGTGAACATAGAGAAATTGGGTAATCATTTTCATATAAAGTTAGGATGTATGACTTTATTATATACATTTCCTTTTGAAATAATAATAGTCCAAGGACATAACATTGAGGGACAATATAATGTAGAGGAAGGAGGTATAAGAGGAATTACATATTAATACTCTAAATGATATATTTAATATATGATTATAACAAGTTATGGGCTGTATCATTAATATATATTATCTCAATACTATAAATAAGACTCTCAATATACAATGTATATATACATGAAAGGTCTAGAATGACAAGTTGGCAACAAGTAGAAGAAGCTACTTTAGAATAAATAATATTCAATAATCTAAGAATAGAATCGTAATGGCCTAATCCAAATATTCTCTCTATTATCTTCCAATATTTATATATTAATACCAAATATCATTTGAAATATATATAACATAATACATTCTATATAATATTAATATATTCTTGGTTTAAGTAATTTATTTATTAGTACACAAATAACAGATTCAAATGTTTTAAATTGTGATGATTATTATTTTAATTCATTTTTGATTTTAAAGTTTATTTTTGAGTTTTTTTTTAAATACCATTAATTATAATGATAATTATCATTACTCCTGAATGCATAACATGACTATATTCATCATTACCAAATATAAATATTGGTATGATTACATAAATTTCAATTTTTTTAATATATGGCATATATATTATCATTGTATATATTACCAAAGGGCTTTGATATTACTAGTTACTATTAATTTATATAGAATTAAAAAAATGAATTAGAAATTAAAAAACAACATATTTTTTAATAGGATTTATTACTAATACATATTATAATATTACAGATAACTATAATAGTATACATATACAATATATATTATACATATACATATACACAAACTAATATATATATATATATATATATATAATATAAGTCAAATACTTGAAAATATGCAAATATGCAACAATATACATGTTATTCATATAAATAAAATATTAGTAAAACATAATTATATAATGTTGATAACATAAATTCATGTATAATATGTATATATATATAAGATAACAAAATTAGTAAATGTATAATATATATATAAAAGAAAATAGTATATATATATATATATATATATATACATATACATAGTATAAAATTACATTACTGGTCAACATTCTACTACTTTATTAATAATGTATGTTATATTCTATTAATAAATGAAGAGTATTAACTGTTTGTTTGTTTAAGAGATTATAAGATATTAAATATGACATGGATATATTATTATTAATTTGGAATGTATACAATGAGTGTTAACTTTTATAATATAACTAATTTACACCAATAACTAAACAATATGCATACTGGCACCTATAAATAATGGTATATATATAACTATAAAATGGGATTAGTATTATATATTAATATTAATAGTTGATATTTGAAATCTTATCATTCTAATTATTAGACATAATACACAATTAAAGTGATGTGGTTTATATTATTTATATAAATTATATAAATTTAATGTAATTAGTGTTATATATAATATAAATGTTAGAATTAATTGTATATTTAAAATAGGAAACAAGTATATAATAATTATTTTCAATGTATAATTAGTAATTAGTAATTACTAATTATTGTTAAAATATAAGATTATTTTATATATATTCCAATTAGTGTATATATATATATTTATAATAGTACATTTCAAATGAATAAATATGAAATTTTGTATATAAATTATGATATAATACATATGGAGTTATATAATGGTTAACCAGGGTTGGAGTAACCCAACTTAATTTTAATATTTGTGTGGTTTTTCAGATCATGGTTATATAAATCTATTTTGTATACAATGTATATAATTATATACAATGAATGTATATAAATATTATATTTAATATACCATGTTTAAGTATAGTTAATAATAATGTATGGTTTTAATAAATTATTTTAATTATTATTATAAAGTTTATAACATAAACTAATTATTATTTTTAAATTATCTTCAATTAATACCAATACATATACTATATACTATATGATATAGTTTATATATATAGTATATATATATATATATATATATATATATATATATATAGTTGTATATATCACTCAGTATTATTAACACTGCGTGTATATGATATACACTGTATATCATATACTGTACATATATTATAAGTATACACTGTAGTATAGTGTATATACTATACAGTGTATAGTATACAGTCACTGTAACAGTATATATGCATGTGTATATTTTTATGTGTGTTTGTGACTCACACACCATATGTGTGAGTCACAATTACATAGCAAAGATTTTGTGAAGCATACTTTGACAAATATGTGTACATTGTGTGTAACTAACACTGGGTGTGTGTATGATCATTATTTAATGTTATCATATAAGAATACATATTTTATATAATATGGTATTATAATAATGTATATAAATTATTCATAATCATAATCATTATGATAATGTATAATGAGTATACTCAGTTACTCAGTACTAACTTAGTATCATAATATGTATGCATTACAATATGAATAACCATTTAAATACATATGTAATATTATAATTATTATTATAATAATTATACTATATTATATAATATATTTTATTAAATATAATATACTATATTATATAGTATATTAAATATATGGGCAATGTCCATATATTATATTAATGTATATTTAATATAATATTATATTCATAAAATAATTATAATTTATAAATAATAATCATTAGTATATACCTAATTATTAAATACTGTAATATAGTTAAAGTAAAATCAAGGTAATATTGTATTAATATCGTGTAATAGTAATCAACGATAATAATATATGTCCTTATTTTAAATTTTTTAAATTTAAATTATCATAACTTATAAAAATATAATTTAATAATACACATATATTATGATAATAAATAAAATAAATATTTAATAATCAATAAATATATAAATAATAGTTAACTAATTAAGATATATCTAAAACAATATACTATAATTATAATAATATATAATATAAATTAAGTTTATCAAAAACCCCAAAATATTATTTATTTTTAAAATTATGTTATTATAAAATATAAACAAACAATAAATATTGGAAATGCATAGAAATATTGGATTATTTCACGGAATTATATAATACTTGTTTATGTTAGCTAGATTATATTACCTTATTTGATGTATACTTATTTTATTAAACTATTAAACTATATAAAAGTTAATTTAATGTAGTACTTACTATAATTGAGAGTTAAACGTGAATATCTAGAAACGCAGGTGGTCACGACCATTAATATTATCGAACAAACCACGTGATGTAGGCGTGCACAGAAAATAGAAAATAAGAGTATTTTTCCATAATTCTCGGATTGCATTATATATTGGATAATTGTATTACATTTAATAACAATCTACATGTTATTTACGTATATAAATTATATTAAGAGCATTATTTTACTTTTATTAAATATAATTTATTCTTTTAAAATATAAATGTAATATTAATACATTATTAATTTGTAATAATATATACATTATTGTGTGTAAATATATATATATATATATTTTCATATACATACCAAGATATGATATACTATGATAAGTGTATAAATTAATGTATAAATTACTGAGAAGACTACAGTTTACTAAAGTTTCATATTTAAATCTGTTCAAAATAACTGCATATAATAGCGAGTTATTCATTTTATTCAATGGATTCATTTCGTGTGTATTGATCGCGTTGTATAGAAAACGCGTGCGCAGCCACAAAAATACATATTCAATGTAGGCCTATATAAATTATATAATATAATACACGAATATACATATATAACATATCATAGCATAGCATATCGGATTATAGCATATGTGTGTATGTGTTTTCATATTTAATATATATGTATATCAATATGTATTTTTAAATGTATATTAAATATGTATATATGTATTAAATATGCATACAGTGTATTTCATATACATAAACACACACACACACAAATATATATATATATATATATATATATATATATATATATATATATATATATATGTAGACAGATAGCACAGACAGCGTATGATAGCTGGTATGTGGTATAGTAGTGTTATATCTATTTCCATGATACGACTACTCCAGTAGTCTGTATATTATTTCCACGCTGGATTACTCGACTGCATGCGTGCGTTCGCGCGTTCGACGCACGCCTTGCTTTCGCGTGCTGCCTCCTGCTGTGACGCATTCGTTCGCGGCGTGCGTGTTCGAGTAATGGCGGGCGTCGGCGGCGTGAATTCGGGGATGGCGGGCGTTCGGCAGTTTCCATTCCGTATACGCCACATGTTATTCCGCTCGTATATGATTATATACGAGGTTACACTATTGCATGGGTAACAACTTCCAGGGTATCCGTAGTGTATATATATATTATAATTTAAATATAATATATGTGTCCTTACTGTTAATATACATATCGATTACATTAAACCAATGCATCTCTATTGTTATTATTAAGATATCACCATTACAGGATATCACGTTATTTCGTTGTTTACGTAAACACTAAATACACGCGTATATCCATGATAGGCGCTCATCTATTCACCCACTACACGCGTGTTATGCAATCGATAACGACAGGCTATGCACGTTAATATATCGCATTCGCTTACACGTATAAAGTACTACGCGTTTTAGATCGAGTATAACATAAATAACCAGTAGGCTACAACGTGTCACCAGTTAGTCACCGGTGACTCACCGGCGGTGAGTCATCGGTGAGTCATTAACAGATGTCAACAGCTGTTACCTAGATACGGTATCGGTAGGACCACTGCAGTAACCACGGTTACACATAGGACATGTATAGGACATGCGTGGTGTCTCGTTGGTAGGGACGCTGTAACAGGGGGAACGCGGGGGGGGGGGGATATACCCCCCCCACTTTATAATCTAGGGGGACCTCTTATGTATTGGTCCCCCTCGATACATAATCGTTCCAGCGCCCCTACTCATGGGTACTCCGGGACTATAACTGGTATTATCTAGTATCAGTAGTGGTCAATGTAGTGGTCAATGGAGGTCAGTAGTAATAAGTAGTGGTCAGTAATAGCAAATATGTTGTGAAACAGACAACTCTTTGATACTCTAACTCGTATCAGTGGTGGTAATGATCAGTAGTGGTCAGTAGTGGTCAGTAGTGGCCAGTAGTGGTCAATAGTGGTCAGTAGTGGTCAGCAGTGGTCAGTAGTGGTCTGTAGTGGTAATAGGTTTATAGTGTACAGTAAATCAATAGTTTAAATAGTCTATCATCGTAATATACAAATCTATGTCAGTAGTGGTAATAGTAGTGGTCAGTAGTAATTGCCGTAGTGTTCAGTAGTGGTCAGTATACACTATAGTGGTATAAGTAGTAGTAGAATCGGCCCAATTATAATTTCTATGCTAGCGTATCGCGTTACCGAAATATTGATTATTATATCACGTGACGAAGTTAACGTCTAAACCCTTGGGTCTAAACAATACTTGTACGAGAATCACGTGTTAACCAGCGCGAGATCTCGTGAGATATGCCCGTTTCACGTGCCAGACTTATTAATAAGGACACTGCGCGTTGCTAGGTTACAGCCTGGTATCATCGGAGTAATCACGTGTACGCTACCTATCACGTGACACGGTGTCTAGTGACAGACACGTGATGACTAGGAGGGTTGATTCAAGCTTCCGGGCGCGAATACTGCCCACTCCGTTTGGGTAGTAGCTTCAATTCATTAATTAATACATAAGCATTATTAATACATGACATATAGATAGGTGTCTCGTATAATCTCGTATAATGTGCATTATACACACAGAGCTAGAGAGAAAGTTTTCTCTCTAGCTCTATGATTATACACGTAATACGTTATAAATACTCTATATTTAACATATTATCTTTAAGGACATATCCTTGTCATACCTACTGATCTATACCGTATGCATGTTAAACTGTACAATGTAGTATGTAATGTACAGTGTACAATCGTGGAGTATACAATGTTCCGCGCGTAATAGTTCCTATAAATACGCTATATGATACAGTTGATTATATCCGATACACGATATACATACACAGAATTATTAGTAGTATTACGATGTACAATGTACAAACGTATACTATATACACTATAGTATATACATTCACTGTTCACTTTACGCCGTACACTGTACGATGTACAAGCATATACTTTATACACTACTATATACAGTGTATAAAGCACGACACACGACACACACTGCAGTCAACATCATACATTATTCAGTGCGCTTCAATGTAAACTGCGTAACATATGGTTCACATCGTATACCATCAATATAGTATGTGTATATATATATATATATACACTATTATATATATATATAAACGATTATGTACTATATACAGAGTGTATATAGTACATCATCGTATATATCGTACATTAATTCGATGTAAATTGTACATTTTGCTGCTTCTGCTGATGCCGCTTCTGATACTGCTTCTGCTTCTGATGCTGGATTGGGCGGATTACCCGCGGACCACTTTTCACAATATTGTCACGGTTCATCAGCGATGTTGATATTTCGCTACATCGGCTCGCGTATGTGGAATACGTACAGTGTACGATGTACACGCCCGAGTCACGTTTTAATCATGTGTTAATCACGCAGTAGTCACGTGTTAATCATGTAGTCATCACGTGGTAATCACGTGGTAGTCACGTGTTAATCATGTAGTAATCACCGGAAGTAATTCGTATTCGTAATTGAATAATTACCAGTATATGTTCTCGCGCTAGGAAGTCTACACGCCGTCACAATGACATCCAAGGTCATACACATACATCGAATATGTATGTTTTATAGTGATATGTACTGTCGTATACAATAATGTATTCATTCACGAGTAATTAGTCATATTGAAGTATGTACCCCGTGCCGGCTGTATAGGGTATAGGGTATAAGTGGAAATATCGACTCTTTGATGAACACATATTTTATTATTACCCTACGTTTTTATCATAATTAATAAATATACATATATCCGGATATATATATATATATATATATATATATATATATATATATATATATATGTATACCATAACATATCGATCACTGATAGTAAGATGTACTTAGGTCGAGGTTAATCGATACCGTAGACAATACGCACGTGTTTATTATGTCATATCCGTCTTTGACCTCTAAATACCTATGACATTATACGTCTTACGTAACAATATAATAGATACCATAAACACACGCACCGTTAATAATATTATCGCGGCGATGTTTGTCACAATATTATCACCGTGTTGTTTTTTATACTAATTAGGTTGTAGTTGAGTATGACCCACCACACTAGATACTCAATATTATATTATATATATATGCTTACTTACTGCTTGCTTAATTT
Source organism: Osedax fenrisi (assembly GCA_964019155.1). Lineage (NCBI taxonomy): Eukaryota > Metazoa > Annelida > Polychaeta > Sabellida > Siboglinidae > Osedax > Osedax fenrisi. The sequence continues at coordinate 6,474,199 of OZ025243.1, forward strand.
CTAGGACGATCTAGCCAATCTTCATCTCGAGCATCAGTATAATACAACTTCCTCCAGACATCTCCATCCATCATGCATGTTCTTATAAATTGCTTCTAGTATATATATATTTCATAATATATATTATCCTAACGACCTTATAATTTCACCCACATACCAGCCTATAGGTTAGGTACTATAGTACCTTCCTACAACTAATGCTACTATAGATCCACATATTATTTTAAAGAATTAACAACCTTATTATCCTTATCACAGTATGTACATTTTCGACTCATATAAATAGTAATATTATTAATAAGATCAATTGATAGTGTGTTCTCCAGTTCTATACATTCTGAATCCGCGGTGAGTAATATTATTAAACTTGATCTATTTCCGACCATTTTCTCATCTCATTAAAAACTAACTTTACTATCACTCCTAATCAGAAATACGGATTACATACATAGTATACTCATTAATACTATTACTTCTATTGTAGCTGACTTAAATTCTTAATTATGTGACTATTATTATTCTCCATTTATATTAAATCCCATGTTCTCCCATTTACTGTATAAATATGCATCCTTAAACATATCAATCACACTCTATTCTGACACCCCACATGTTTAATTCACATATCATGTCCTTGAATCGATCACTAAATGATCACTATATTGGAAGCAAAAACTACCTATCCTCGCCATATTCATCTTCTAGAGTCTCATTCATCGAGTAAGATCTATACGTTATACATGTCGTATCCCAAATCTAGATACTATAAATTATAGTCTATAATAGGGTTATAAGTTATCTTGCTTCAGGTAACGGATGCTTTTGTAAGCTGGCTTGGATATATGCCAATATTAATTATTATTATAAACAATATTGTTATCTCCCGCTTAAAACCTGCATTACTACCAACTATAAATTATCATATATCACTATAAGGTGTCCATTATAATCAGGAGGTCGATCCACCGAAACATTTTCTAATACGGTTAATTCCATCGTATTTCGGATCAAGAACATAACCTACTGAAATCTGCCTGTCAATCATAATCACCCAAGTTATATATGTTTTCTTGCACCGCCACCTATATATCTAGAATCTAACTCCTATAGGATGTTCCTATTTGAATCAAGTATACCCGATTCAACTTCGATATCTCCCATAGATACTTTACCACTATCTGTGTTAAAATTTACTCCGATCATGTATGTCCAATACTATATATATATATACAAATAGTAGATTCACTGACTTCCGGTATATCCCCTCGACTTTTAAATGTGAAATAATAACTAAGATTTATAACTAAGTCTATAAAAACATTAACCCTATATAGAACACATCTCAATTTGCCTAAATATCTTATTTACCCCTAGTCAGTAATATTTTGGACAACATTATCTCTCATATGTATACTTCAATAATCTCCAAATTCCTCTGAAAGTTGGTTTTCACCGATCGAACTATACAGAAATATCTCTACTAAACATCATTGATGTTATAACACCTATTATTAATACTAATAATTACTGCCACCTAGTCGACATTCCGTTCTATTGTTTTTTGTTTTTACTTTCGACGCTTGATTGCTCTGGTACAAATAGTCGTTAAAATGAATTAAATTAAATTACATTTCTCAAAAACTACAATGATGAATATATGTCCATTTCATTCGTACTTCCATCATTTTCTCATGTCTAATAGTGTACTATCTCCTATCCCTATTGCATTCAACTTAGGCATACTTTAGTATTCTACTATTATCTTCATTCCTCGTAGTACTGCCATCACTAAATCTGCCGATTATCATATTTTCAGAATTACAACAATAAATGTATTACCGCATCTCTTATTAAAATGAAAGTTAATTACCGTGTCCTCTCACGTACTATTCACCACCGATAGTAAATACATTTCCTTATCTTCTTTCTCTCCCCTACATCGAGTAATTCTTTCATCAGTTTATAATACATGTGACTTACAAACACTAGAAAACTCCACTACTACCACACACCGACTCATATATCCATAGTTTACATTCAATAAATCTCATCTTATCGAATACTATCTATTGTTCGTTCCTCAATATATATTGAGGAATATTGAGTATACTCTCCTCAATATACTAGTCCATCATATATGCCTTCTTCTCTACTACTATGATATTCCCTTCTATCTCTTAAAAAAACATGCTTCTCCTATCTTACCTTATCGTCACTGAAAACGTAATGATCGGGCTCTTAGTTATATAGGTCCTATAGGTTATAGTGGTCCTATAGGTTATATAGTTCCTATAGGTTATAGTGGTCCTATAGGTTATAGTGGTCCTATAGGTTATATAGGTCCTATAGGTTATAGTGGCCCTATAGGTTATATAGGTCCTATAGGTTATAGTGGTCCTATATGTTATATTGGTCCTATAGGTTATAGTGGTCCTATAGGTTGTATTGGTCCTATAGGTCCTATAGGTTATAGTGGTCCTATAGGTTATATTGGTCCTATAGGTTATAGTGGTCCTATAGGTTATATTGGTCCTATAGGTTATAGTGGTCCTATAGGTTATAGTGGTCCTATAGGTTATATTGGTCCTATAGGTCCTATAGGTTATAGTGGTCCTATAGGTTATAGTGGTCCTATAGGTTATATTGGTCCTATAGGTTATAGTGGTCCTATAGGTTGTATTGGTCCTATAGGTTATAGTGGTCCTATAGGTTATATTGGTCCTATATGTTATAGTGGTCCTATAGGTTATATTGGTCCTATAGGTCCTATAGGTTATAGTGGTCCTATAGGTTATAGTGGTCCTATAGGTTATAGTGGTCCTATAGGTTGTATTGGTCCTATAGGTTGTATTGGTCCTATAGGTTGTATTGGTCCTATAGGTTATATAGGTTGTAGTGGTCCTATAGGTTGTGTTGGTCCTATAGGTTGTATTGGTCCTAAGCTAAGTAATGTACTTCCACCCTATATTATATCCATCCAGTCCCTCAATACATTATATAAATCTGCCAAAGAGTAATCTCATAACCATATAACACTTCTTTGTCGTCATTATTATTATTTTTCCGGTTTATTTTATTATTTACGAGGTGTGTCCGTATTACCTGCTACCTATTGTGTATTACCTACTGTTATTATTGTTTATTGTTTTTAGTTTTTTATATAGTTAAATTTGAGAACTCATTTATGATTTATTTAGGTATATTCACCATCATCATCATATAATATATTAACAAATATTATACTATAGATTTATTTATGATCTATGTGATTTAGTTATATATAAATTATTATATATATATATATAATACTATAATAAATACTGGAATAAATAACACAGTATACTGTACAAACACAGTATACTAACACAGTATATATACTACAGAATTGAAAAACTGCAAAGTTAAATATATTTTATATTAGGATATATACTTTATATATATAGTCGTATACAAAACCTATAACTATGAATGTATTATGCAATTTATATTACTGCGATTAATATGATATGTTGAATGTTCCAGATTACAAACATATATTAGTTAACTGGCAAACAAACCTAAACAAACACCGTGACTGTCAATCATTGATAGAGTTATCATATCGTCTGGTGTATATTTAATTTATTAAATATATGGATAATAGTTTTAGTTATATTATCTTTGTTCACGCCTGATGTGGGTAGTATATATATATATATATATATATATATATACATATATACATACATATTTGCCTCTTATAAGAGAAGAGTAAATTGCGTGTCTTCATCACACATCCTATTGCATCTTAGTGCACCGGATATATGCTACAGTGGAGCGTATTAGTGCTATATTGCATACACGCACACACACACACACGCACACATACACTCACACTCACACTCACACATACATTGACATACACAATCATACATATATGTGTAAGATGTGTATGAGTATATCCATACACATCTTACACACACATATACACACACACACACACACACACTCACTCACATCTTCAACCAACTTATGCGCAGTACACACATACGCACACACATACGCCCGCACACACGCACAATACGTCGCACATCAGTAACCGTACGACGTATATGAATAGCCTCGTATAATGAACCCCGCTGGGTTAACAAGACTTTCCCTCCACCCTGATCTTCCCGATCTATTCCACCCCCCCCCCCACCCCAAGTACCGGTTGTTTCCTAATACCACTAGCCTAATTATAACCCCCCTACCCCTACCCTATACAGCACACAGTGCGTGTTTAAGGTGTGCGTATGTGTACATGTGCGTGTTCTTGTTTACGTGTGCGCTCGTGTGCGCGGTGTTCCCCCGGCCTATATCGAGGCTGTGTGTTAATGGCCGTGTTACTTAGAACTTAGGACATGTGCTCGATATTAACGAAGTCGTGTGCATCGGTATTACCTAGGACATGTACAATGTACACAAACACACGCTATAACTAAGACTTACCGACGTAATATCCAGGATAGGCACCTCGATATTACATATAGGCCACGTGAGGGATGTTAACTGGGTTACTTCCGTTTGTATTAGCAATGACCTGTCCTTGATATTAGCTAGGACATGCACCTGAGTATTTCCAATGACCTGTCCATCTTATTATCTATATATATATATATATATATATATATATATATATGAATACTATAGCATACTATATATTACCTGTTCGGCATGAATACAACAAGGAGTTTTGTTATTATATGTAAACCCAATGTTAATTGTTGTACCATGTCGATTTGGGTATCAATTCATATCTATTTTTTCTTCTATATTTTTATTATTTTTTTTATTTACCTATTTACATATATATATATTATTATATACTATATGTTACCTGTAAGTATAGTTTATAGTGTACCTAGTAACATACAAATCCATGCCTGTAAGTATTTGATAGCATATCTTCGTTGTTATTAACTGTCGTTCACAACCCATGTGATCGTATGACCTTTAACCTATTGGTTATGACACATATATCACTAATATCGATACCTACTATAATAATTGTATACTTAAATACTTATTAGAATATATAAGTATATGTACTTATATATCTTATGTATACGGATACCCCATTATATATAGTATATATATATATATATATATATATATATATATATATATATACATACATATATGTATACATATATACATATTATATATACACCAGTGTATACACCCATCCCATAGTATATTACAGTATGTTATAGGCTTTCACCTATATATCACGTGATATATAACCTCTATATCACGTGCTATATTACCTCTACATCACGTGATATATAACCTCTATATCACGTGATATATCACCTCTATATAGACTACGACGTTGTAACGTACCTGTATACAGTAACACCAGTGTATAGTATACACTGCATACTATATACACTATACTATACTATACTACACTATACTATACTATACTATACTATATACACTGTACCACTATCGTACATTGATACAAACCACCTAGAACGTATGTATGTGTCTTGTATACTATACATGTAATAATACTTAGGCAAACATTCACTCGTAATAAAGAGAGTGTTGTAATTACTTATAGATGATACTACGCCTTCACTATAGTACGGATACATGTACTATATGTACTACATGTATAGTAGTGTATATACTATACTATAATATATCTTATAAATCATCACCATCATCATCATCATCATCATTTTAATGTAGATTATATTGTTTTACATCTAGATTACTATGAAATAAATATGTATGTGATTATATTATATATAGACTATATATAGACTATATATATACATATATATATATATATATATATATATATATATATATATATATATATATATATAGATAGATATATACATATACATACATACATATGTGATATAGCTAAGTGTGGATATACTATGTGCGTGGAAACATCAGGGAATATAGGTACTCCTTAATACACCCCTTGTCCTAATTCCAGACGAACAGCATTATATAATACATTGCGTAATGCATTACATAACGCGCTATATTTGTTATCTTATTACATGTGTATTACGTATGCATGCGTATAGGCAATCATGCATACACGAACACACATACATACATACACACACACACACATATATATATATATATATATATATATAGATAATAGAGCATGATATATTAATAATATGTTGAGAATCTCACTCGGAAAATATTCCTACATATAAAGAAGTACATATGCTTAGTAACGTAATACTGACATTACGTAATACGTGATACTATAGTTACGTAATAAGTCACGTGCCGGATACACTTAACGATGACGTAACCGTAGCGTATGCAGGTCACGTGACAGCGTATGCCTCCACACATCCGGTTGTAGGTACTTCGGTACCTATTATATATCGGCGACTTTACCTATAGGTGTATATATATATAAAACTATAGAAAATACGCCGATATATAATATGTACCTATAGGTTTATATAGTCTCAGTGATTATATGCTAGTATACTATATGCTAGAACTCCCTACGATAGTAACTATTCTTAACGTATAGGGTATGTTATTCTACAAGTATTAACATAGATATATACTGAGTTATCTAGTTGTGTATAGCTGTGTGTATTATTCATACTATGCAATGAATAGTATGCATATGCATTAGAATCGCTAATTCTATGTCTATAGACACTTCTATGTCTATTAGACACTTCTATGTCTATTAGACAGTAGCATATATGATACTACGCTGGCTATAGTAATCGATATACACCTATGTCATGTGATGTACCTATAAATAGATCGATACCGCATGACGTAACCGCTAGGAGATGTTACGTTACGTAATGTTCGTTCGGTACACGTGTACCTAGATATTAACAGACGAACACACACGCCCCTTAACACGCCCCTTAACACATGCATTAACGTTCGGCGCTAGGGTATATTTAGTATGGATTGTACGCGGCGTACAAAGTAGGAATCCATACTAATTAGTATACCAAGTACATTGTACGTATACGTATATATATATATATATATATATATATATATACTAATGCTGTTATATGTCTATAGACGTATACGTCATACACTATCCGTGTATTTATGTTTATATGTGCGTGTTTGTGTGTGTGTGTGTGTGTGAATGCGTGTGTGTGTATGTGTGTGTGTGTGAATGCGCGTGTGAATGCGATGTTTCCTAGTATGATCTTCCTACTTTATAATTCACTAATACACTTATAGCCAAGGGCTTTGGCTATAGTAAATGTGTATGCTACAGCAGTATGCTACAGCAGTGTGCAAACGTACACTTATATAAGTCGTAAGCACACACACACGCGCGCACGCACGCACATGTAATAGTGGTGATTGCGTAATCAGAACACCTACGTGTGTCGGATAGATCGTTACGCAACAGTTGTTATTCGCAACACCCCGCGCGGGGTAATAACGATCGAGGGGTGATCTCTTTCAAGCGATGCCCACACACTTTTTATCACGCTCTCACCGCCGTGTCTTTAAATAGACATCGGATGTATTCATAGACATTAGAGTGGGGTGAGACCCCACTATATATATGGGTGTATTACATCATCGACCGAGATATCGTACTGTGCTTGTGTCATGCGCACATCATGCATGCTTATTTATCATTATTCGTGTTTATTCGTAACTTAAGTTAGCACCTCGGCGAATTTTAATAAATAAAAAGATTTCGCGAAGCATTTAAAATAAATACATTTCCCTAAAAAAATCTTTTATACATACGTATACGCATGCGCTGAATACGAACGCGTCATACAGTATGACTCATTCGTTATGACGCATACCATATTACTCATCAGTATGAATTATGCTATAAATAAAGTATCTATGTGTGTGTGTGTGTTGTGCCGGGGTGTTTATGTATGTGTATGTGCACATGTGTAGATGATGTGTTTGTATGTGTATGTATGTGTATGTTTACATGCATGTATGTTGTTGTTGTTGTTGTTTAAGTATTTATTTTAATCACATCATTAATAATTATAATTCTATAATGTGTATCTAACAATATATATCACATATAGATAAAAATAGCGAATGTATCCATTATATATATATATATAATATTATATATATATATATATAATAATTCGCACGATAATATTATGAATAAACGAATATCAATGTTTGTCGATAAGAAATTTTTTTAATTTCTTTTTAAAGATATTAATTGATATATTTTGATTTCTAAGTTGCGGGGGTAGTTTATTCCATCTAATTGTTGATGAAGAGCTGAATTTTCTTCTTTCGTATTTGATGCAATGGGTAATAGGTTGGTGTAGTATAGTGGAATTGTTATTACGTAAAAGTCTAGTGTTTGGTTTATATTTTATTTTGTTTCGTAAATTATAGGGTAAGTTATAAGTAATAGTCTTTTTAAGTATTGTAAGTATTTTGTAGTTGATAGAGTCTTCAGTGTTTAGCCAGTTAAGTTTTTTACGTAAGTCAGTAATGCTAGTTGTATAGTCAGTCTTCTGTAGTCGGTATATATTTCTAATTGTGTATGTGTATGTTTACATGCATGTATGTGTATGTTTACATGCATGTATGTGTATGTTTACATGCATGTATGTGTATGTTTACATGCATGTATGTGTATGTTTACATGTATGTATGTGTATGTTTACATGTATGTATGTGTATGTTTACATGTATGTGTATGTTTACATGCATGTATGTGTATGTTTACATGTATGTATGTGTATGTTTACATGCATGTATGTGTATGTTTACATGCATGTATGTGTATGTTTACATGCATGTATGTGTATGTTTACATGCATGTATGTGTATGTTTACATTCATGAATGTGTATGTCAATACATATATGTGCATGCATGCAGGCCTATGATTTATAGGCTATAACATAGTTATACATGTAACTTAAGGAATTGTCTAATTGAATATTGGGAGGGGTAATTTAAATTATACTTTTTAATAATAATCAATTTGATCAAAATATTAACATTTAAATAATTATTTAAAATTATGTATAATATGTTATATAAAATGACTAAAAGTTCATAACATATGCATTTTCATCATCAGCCTGTATACAGGCTGTAGGCTATGATATATCTTAGCCGTATAGTATATATATATATATATTATGTGTAGATAATAACTGATAATAACTGATAACAACTGAATACATACGTAGTCGTATACCTAACTACGACCAGTGTACGACCGATAGTGACGTCACATTGTTACGTCATACGCGCGATACGCTATCACGAGTATGAGTCATAGTCGCCGAAGTTCTACAATATAGACCGAAGTTCAACAAGCTCCGATACGACGTATACGGCTTATCGTTATCACATAACACGTATCGCCGACTGCATAACTCCAGTGCGTGCATCAGTGTGCGTGCATCAGTGTGCGTATCGTACACAGCATACCACACATACACGCGCACACACATATCTCTCATGACCTGTTGACCTATCGACATACACTAGTGCTAGTGGTAGTGTTACCGATGGGTATGTTAACCACGTCTAGCCTCATTAGTAAACTAGACCGTAGTCCATGTCACGCGTGTACGGTGGCAGTAGGGAAATATTAGTGACATGTCACATGGGGGGGGGGTTGATATGCGTGGTGTATTAGTACCCCACGGGGGTA